>ONZH01008664.1:0-35354 GCA_900303285.1 Rhinella marina
GGGTGTGGGATAACAGATTCACTATCATTGCATGCATGGATGTAAAAAAAAAAAAAAAAAAAGTTGACTCCCCCACCCCTTCCCTAAAAATAACTATGAAAATTAAGATAAAATAACCCTGTACGGCAAAAAAAAGTTAATGGGGTCATAGGGGGAGATTTACAGTTCAGTCTTACAGTAGGAACATACTTAGTGGCCCACAGTAACCAATCACAGCTCAGAATTCAAATATTTCTAACTGAAAGCTGAGCTGTGATTGGTTGCTATGGGCAACTAAGCATGTCCCTACTGTAAGACTGATCTGTAAATATCCCCCATAATCCCTATACAGATTTTTAATTTTTAAAATGAATTCATTATTGGGGGAGATTTACCAAGCAATCTTACAGTAAGAATGTGCTTATCACAGCTCAGCTTTCAGTTTACCAGTGCTCATGAATATTTGAAAGCTGAGCTGTGATTGGTTGTTATGGGTAACTAAGCACATTCTTACTCTTAGGCAGCTTGGTAAATCTTCCCCGCTGTTCTCACGTGGTTTAAAAGCATACCTGTCAGGAGGTTTTAGCCCAATCTGTGTGTGTGTCCCCAAATGGGTTACCTAGTCCTCATGTGGTGGTATAAACCGGAGATGTGTGTGTGTATACATATGTCCCCAAATGGGTCACTTAGTCCCCAGGTGGAGGTATAAACCGGAGATGTGTGTGTGTGTGTAGACATATGTCCCCAAATGGTCGTCTAGTCCCCAGGTGGAGGTATAAACCGGAGATGTGTGTGTGTGTAGACATATGTCCCCAAATGATCATCGAGTCCCCAGGCGGAGGTATAAACCGGAGATATGTGTGTGTGTAGACATATGTCCCCAAATGGTCACCTAGTCCCCAGGTGGAGGTGTAAACCGGAGATGTGTGTGTGTGTAGACATATGTCCCCAAATGATCATCGAGTCCCCAGGCGGAGGTATAAACCGGAGATGTGTGTGTGTGTGTGTGTAGACATATGTCCCCAAATGGTCACCTAGTCCCCAGGTGGAGGTGTAAACCGGAGATGTGTGTGTGTGTGTAGACATATGTCCCCAAATGGTCACCTAGTCCCCAGGTCGTGGTGTAAACCGGAGATGTGTGTGTGTGTGTAGACATATGTCCCCAAATGATCGTCGAGTCCCCAGGTGGAGGTATAAACCGGAGATGTGTGTGTGTGTGTGTAGACATATGTCCCCAAATGGGTCACTTAGTCCTCAGGTGGTGGTATAAACCAGACGTGTGTGTGTGTGTATACATATGTCCCCAAATGGTCACCTAGTCCCCAGGTGGAGGTATAAACCGGAGGTGTGTGTGTGTTTACATATGTCCCCAAATGGTCATTGTACATGAAACGGTCCTCACATGGATGGTAAAAGTCAAGTCCCTTATTTTAAGCCTTATTGACTAGCTCAAGTGATATCTGTGGTTTTACATTGCTCCTAAACACTCCTATGTGATTGCCTTATTAATAGCATGTCAGGAAAGCAGTGTCCCCACAAGACATGTTCCAGTCAGGTGTCCCCACGACATACTATAAACAAGTATGTGTGTGTGCGTGTGTGCGTGTGTGTGTATGTGTATACAGTGCAGACCAAAAGTTTGGACACTGTCGGCTACAGGCTCTACCGTAGGGATGGGCTGCACCTCAATGGGGAAGGGGCAGCTGTTTTGGTGGAGAAGATGGCTAGAAGGCTGGAGGAGTGTTTAAACTAGGGACTGGGGGGGAGGGTAACTGCATTATAGGAGGGGAAGATAGTGCAGATAAAGACTTGGGGCAAGGTAATAGAACTGGGGGAGGAATGGAAGGAGGAACTAAAACAGATCAGAAGGAAAGGTGTAGGGTAAGAAATATACATAAACCTCTTAATTGTATGTACACTAATGCCAGAAGCCTAACTAATAAAACTGGTGAACTGGAATTAGTGATGTGTGAGGAGAACTATGACATAGTGGGAGTAACTGAGACATGGCTGGATGATAGCTATGACTGGGCAGTTAACGTACAGGGTTACAATCTTTTTAGAAAGGATCGTCAAAACCGGAGAGGGGGAGGGGTCTGCCTTTATGTGAAGTCCTGTCTAAAGCCCACACTTCGGGAAGATATAAGTGAGGGACATGAAGATGTGGAGTCACTGTGGGTAGAAATAAATGGAGCCAAAAACAATAATAAAATACTAATAGGGGTTTATTATAAACCACCCAATATATCAGAGACCACAGAAAATCTACTTCTAAACGAAATAGACGAGGCGGCAAATCATAATGAGGTTGTTATTATGGGAGACTTCAACTACCCAGATATAGACTGGGAAACTGAAACCTGTACATCTCATAAAGGAAACAGGTTCTTGGCAATAACCAAAGACAATTACCTTTCCCAACTAGTTCAGGACCCGACTAGAGGGATGGCCATACTGGACTTAGTATTAACCAATAGACCTGACAGAATAACAGATGTGCAGGTTGGGGGACACCTGGGAAACAGTGACCATAACATAATAACCTTCCAATTGTCATTCAAAAGAGTGTTTCTTCAGGGAGGAACAAAAATACCAAACTTCAAAAAGCTAAATTTAGCCAACTAAGAGAGGCCATAGGCCTAACTAACTGGGACAAAGTCCTCAAAAATAAAAATACAGCCACAAAATGGGATATTTTTAAAAGCATCCTAATATCTAATTGTGAGAGGTACATACCTTATGGGAATAAAAGGTTAAGGAACAAGAAAAAAACCAATGTGGATAAATAGAGCTGTAAAGAAAGCAATAAATGACAAACAGAAAGCATTTAAATCACTAAAACAGGAGGAGAGCGAGGAAGCAAGGAAAAAAATAGAATATGTAAAAGACAAATAAAAGCAGCCAAACTAGAGACCGAGAGATTAATCCCCAAAGAGAGTAAAACTAACCCTAAAATGTTCTTCAATTATATAAATACTAAAAAGTATAAACCTGAAGGTGTCGGCCCCTTACAGAGTAATGAGGGGGGAGTTGCAGAGAGCGATGAGGAGAAAGCAAAGCTACTAAATAATTTTTTCTCCACTGTATTCACTGAGGAAAATAAACTGTCAGATGAAATGCAGAGTATAAAAGTAAATTCCCCTTTAAAAGTGTCCTCTCTGACCCAGGAAGAGGTACAGCAATGTCTTAAAAATATTAAAATAGACAATTCACCAGGACCGGATGGCATACACCCCCGTATCCTAAGAGAATTAAGTAAAGTCATCGACAGACCCTTATTTCTGATATTTAAGGACTCTATACTGACGGGGAGTGTTCCACAGGATTGGCACATAGCAAATGTGGTGCCAATATTCAAAAAGGGTCCAAAAACAGTGCCTGGAAACTATAGGCCGGTAAGTTTAACTTCTGTTGTGGGTAAACTGTTTGAAGGTTTTCTGAGAGATGCTATCTTGGAGTACCTCAATGAAAATAAGCAAATAACTGCATATCAGCATGGCTTCATGAGGCCAATTTAATCAGTTTCTATGAGGAGGTAAGTTCTAGACTTGACCGTGGCGACTCAATGGATGTCGTATATTTGGGCTTCTCCAAAGCGTTTGACATGGTACCACATAAAAGGTTAGTATACAAAATGAGAATGCTTGGCCTGGGAGAAAATGTCTGTATGTGGGTAAGTAACTGGCTCAGTGATAGAAAACAGAGGGTGGTTATTAACGGTAGATACTCAGATTGGGTCACTATCACTAGTGGGGTACCACAGGGGTCTGTATTGGGCCCTATTCTCTTCAATATATTTATTAATGATATTGTAGAAGGTTTGCATAGTAAAATATAAATTTTTGCAGATGACACTAAACTGTGTAAAGTAATTAACACAGAGGAGGACAGTGCACTGCTACAGCAGGATCTGGATAGATTGGAGGCTTGGGCAGAGAAGTGTCAGATGAGGTTTAACACTGACAAATGTAAGGTTATGCATATGGGAAGGAATAATGCAAGTCACCAGTACATACTAAATGGTAAAGCATTGGGTAACTCTGACATGGAAAAGGACCTAGGAATTTTAGTGAACAGCAAACTAAGCTGTAGAAGCCAGTGCCAGACAGCTGCTGCCAAGGCCAATAAGATAATGGGTTGCATCAAAAGGGGCATAGATGCCCGTGATGAGAACATAGTCCTGCCACTTTACAAATCACTAGTCAGACCACACATGGAGTACTGTGTACAGTTCTGGGCTCCTGTGAACAAGTCAGACATAGCAGAGCTGGAGAGGGTTCAGAGGAGGGCTACTAAAGTAATAACTGGAATGGGTGGACTACAGTACCCAGAAAGATTATCAAAATTAGGGTTATTCACTTTAGAAAAAAGACTACTGAGGGGAGATCTAATAACTATGTATAAATATATCAGGGGTTAGTACAGAGATCTCTCCCATCATCTATTTATCCCGAGGACTGTGACTGTGACGAGGGGACATCCTCTGCGTCTGGAGGAAAGAAGGTTTGTACATAAACATAGAAGAGGATTCTTTATGGTAAGAGCAGTGAGACTATGGAACTCTCTGCCTGAGGAGGTGGTGATGGTAAGTTCACTAAAAGAGTTCAAGAAGGGCCTGGATGTATTTCTGGAGGGTATTACAGGTTATAGTTACTAGAGATGGGTCGTTGATCCAGGGAGTTATTCTGATTGCCTGATTGGAGTCGGGAAGGAATTTTTCCCCCTAAAGTGAGGAAAATTGGCTTCTACCTCACAGGGGTTTTTTTGCCTTCCTCTGGATCAATGCCACACAGAGTTCTAGCAGCAGACACATCTCTACAACAACTGTTAAGAGGAGACTGTGTGCAGCAGGCCTTTATGGTAAAAGAGCTGCTAGGAAACCAATGCTAAGAACAGGCAACAAGCAGAAGAGACTTGCTTGGGCTAAAGAACACAAGGAATGGACATTAGACCAGTGGAAATCTGTGAAATCTGTCTGATGAGTCCAAATTTGAGATCTTTGTTTCCAACCACCGTGTCTTTGTGCGACGCAGAAAAGGTGAACGGATGGACTCTACATGCCTGGTTCCCACCGTGAAGCGAGGAGGAGGTGTGATGGTGTGGGGGTGTTTTGCTGGTGACACTGTTGGGGATTTATTCAAAATTGAAGGCATACTGAACCAGCATGGCTACCACAGCATCTTGCAGCAGCATGCTATTCCATCCGGTTTGCGTTTAGTTGGATCATCATTTATTTATCAACAGGACAATGACCCTAAACACACCTCCAGGCTGTGTAAGGGCTATTTGACCAAAAAGGAGAGTGATGGGGTGCTACACCAGATGACCTGGCCTACACAGTCACCAGAACCCAATCGAGATGGTTTGGGGTGAGCTGGAGCGCAGAGTCAAAGCAAAAGGGCCAACAAGTGCTAAGCATCTCTGGGAACTCCTTCAAGACTGTTGGAATACCATTTCAGGTGACTACCTCTTGAAGCTTATCAAGAGAATGCCAAGAGTGTGCAAAGCAGTAATCAAAGCAAAAGGTGGCTACTTTGAAGAACCTAGAATATAAGACATATTTTCAGTTGTTTCACACTTTTTTGTTAAAGGGTTATTCTCATTTTAGACAATGGGGGCATATCGCTAGGATATGCCCCCATTGTCTTATAGGTGCGGGTCCCACCGCTGGGACCCGCACCTATATCGAGAACGGAGCCCCCGAAGTGAATGAGGGCGCACTGCCGCCCTCCATTCATTTCTATGGGGCCGCCGAAAATAGCCGAGCGCTGGCTCGGCTACTTCCGTCGGCTCCATAGAAATGAATGGGAGCCGACCGCGCATGCACGGCCCGGCTCCCATTCATTCCTATAAGCGGCGCGGGGAGCTGCGCCTGGTGGTGGCCGGACCCCCGGAAACCTGGGGTCCTCCAGGCGCAGCGCTCCCCGCTCCGTTCTGGCTATAGGTGCGGGTCCCAGCGGTGGGACCCGCACCTATAAGACAATGGGGGCATATCCTAGCGATATGCCCCCATTGTCTAAGATGAGAATACCCCTTTAAGTATATAATTCCACATGTGTTAATTCATAGTTTTGATGCCTTCATTGTGAATCTCCAATTTTCATAGTCATGAAAATACAGAAAACTCTTTGAATGAGAAGGTGTGTCCAAACTTTTGGTCTGTACTGTATATATATATTTTTTTTTTTTCTTTTCTTCTGCACTGTTATGTACATTTACAGCATCGTGATGGCACAGGCTCAAAAATTGAGCCTGAGCCATCAGCTGTTGGTATAACGCACTTCTTCAACTGTCAGGACTGGAGCATGTTCCAATCACACCATTTTAACCCTTATGATGCTCTGTGTGGACATTACAAATATAATAGCATAATAACAGCAAAAATACCCACCAAATAAACTTTTCTCAATTAGGGCTCATGCAGACGAATGTATTTTGTTTACGTGTCCGTTCCTTTTTTTGTGGATTGGATGTGGCACAAAAAATGTGGATTGCATACCGTGTGCTGTCTGCATCCGTATGCCCGTTCCATAGTCTAGCAAAAAAATATAGAACATGTGCTATTCTGGTCGATTTTGTGGACAAGAATAGACATTGTTACAATGGATCCACAAAAAAAAAAAAAAAACACGGATGTTACACGGACTTCATCCGTGTTTTTTGCAGATTCGCATTGCGGACCACAAAATACATACAGTCATGTGCATTAGCCTTTATTCCGATTTTCTTCAATATCACTGCAATACCCCGCACACTCACTAATCAGCTGTAATAATCGTACTTTTTATTGTGGGGGCCCAATTCTGAGTTTTGCTATGGGGCCCCATGATTTCTATGTACGCCCCTGATCATGGGCCTCCTGGCTACATCTCTGATGAGTCTTCTCCTTGTTTGATATGAAAGTTTAGAGGGACGGCCGGGTCTTGGTAGATTTGCAGTGGTCTGATACTCCTTCCAATTCAATATGATCGCTTGCACAGTGTTCCTTGGGATGTTTAAAGATTGGGAAATCTTTTGGGATCCAAATCCGGCTTTAAACTTCTGCACAACAGTATCACGGACCTGCCTGGTGTGTTCCTTGGTCTTCATGATGCTCTCTGTGCTTTAAACAGAACCCTGAGACTATCACAGAGCAGGTGCATTTATACGGAGACTTGATTATACATAGGTGGATTCTATTTATCTTCATCAGTTATTTAGGACAACATTGGATCATTCAGAGATCCTCAATGAACTTCTGGAGTGAGTTTTCTGAACTGAAACTAAATGGGGCGAATAATTTTGCACTTTTCAGTTTTATTATTACAAAAAAAAGTTTAAATGATCCAATAAATTTCATTCCACTTCACAATTGTGACCCACTTGTTGTTGATTCTTCACCCAAATTTTAAAATGTTATATCTTTTTGTTTGAAGCCTAAAATGTGGCAAAAGGTTGAAAAGTTCCAGGGGGCCGAATACTTTTGCAAGGCACTGTATATATTTTGCATTTAGTGCCTTGAGAGTGTTGTTATGTTCTAAGTTTTTCTCTTTAATTATGGTCATGTACATCAATTTATTATATTGTGCAGGATGTGTTTATCATTTTTGTGGGAGGTTTTTTTTGCTCACTTTTTTGAAAACTTAAAAAAATAGCTATGTGTTGCCATACTGTAACATCCATACTTGTTATATGCATAGCAAGCTGTCATTTTTATTGGTACCTTGTTGGTGTGCATACAACTTTTTATTACATATTTTGCATGGAGTGAAGTGACCAAACAAGGCAATTTGGGCATTTTTATTTGATTATTTTAGTGAATCCTCCATGCAATTTTTTCTTCTAGGCCAGTGTTGCTCTTCTCCAGTCCTCAGGACCCACCTGCCATCATGATTTGAGAATATCCCACAGAATGAACATCTGTGGTAGGCCCTGATGCGTTAACACTAATTATATAATCTGCTGACAAAATTATACTATGGAAATTCTGAAAACATGACTGACAGTAGGCCCTGAGGACTGGAGATTCCATTCAAAGGGATGGAATGACCCACATACTTAACAACCTTGAAGATGGAGCTGCCTTATTGCAAAGATGAGATCTTTCAGTACAGAACAAGGCCTCTCAACCTAGCCAGCATGGTCTCCATGTCTCCAGAATGGTTCTATAATTGATTATCTCAAGTTGGAACAGATAATGTTTAAAGGAAATGTGTCACCAAATTACAAAGGAAATTGTATCTGCCAGTTAAAACCAGATGGTGACACATATCCTTTTTATCTAATCTGTTTTTATTTTCTGATTGCAGATTTTTTATTCTATTTCCTGAACATCTTTCCTGACCTGTTTTTATCAGCATTTAGGCTACTTTCACACTAGCGTTTTCTTTTTCCGGTATTGCGTTCCGTCATAGGGGCTCAATACCGGAAAAAAAAGTCTTCCGTTTTGTCCCCATTCATTGTCAATGGGGACAAAACTGAACTGAAGACAATGGAATGCTCCTGAAAGCAACATGCTGCGGTTTGCTCTCCGTCCTGGGCATCCGCACCAAGACGGATCCGTCATGACCCCCAATGCAAGTCAATGGGGACGGATCCGTTCAGTATAACACACTCCGTAAACGGATCAGTCCTCCATTGACTTTCAATGGAGATCATGACGGATCCGTTCCAGTGATGTTTAAAGATAATACAGATGTAGCGTGTGAATTTGTATGCTAATGCTTACGCATTTATATGCTAATGCTATGCATTGCACACTCATTGCTTATGCATTTGTATGCTAATGCTATGCATTGTACGAATATTTGTATGAATAGTGTACTTTTACTGCAAGTGAAAGGAGTGAAAGAGGAGAAGCGCTGCTACATCTATACAACCGGATCCGTTCATTACGGATCCACAAGGTTGTATTATCGCTACGGATCCGGCGGGCCCCTTCACCCGCCGGATCCGTAGTAAACTCAAGTGTGAAAGTAGCCTTACACAGCATTAAAAAAAAATTTATTTACCGCAGCCCAATGGTTCATAGACACAATGGTCAGGCGGGGACTTCATTGACTTCTATGGGAGAGTTTCCTAGTCATGCTCTGTGATCTGTGCAGAGGTCATTGTACAAGGAAAGAATACATAAGCTTTGACAGTCATCTGTTCTGAATTGTGGATCCTGTCTTATCTACACACAGATATGATATCTCCTTATTACAGGCGGGTTTAGGCTTCATTCACATTCGTATTTTGTTTCCGTGTCCGTTCCGGGTTTTTTTTTGCGGACCGTATGCGGAACCATTCCTTTCAATAGGTCCCCAAAAAAAACGGAAGGTACTCCGTATGCATTCCGTTTCCGTATGTCCGTATTTCCGTTCCGCAAAAAAGATAGAATATGTCCTATTCTTGTCCGTTTTGCTGACAAGGATAGGCATTGTTACAATGGATCCGCAAAAAAAACGGAAACACGGATGACATACGGAATGTCATCCGTTTTTTTGCGGATCCGCAATATACGGAACGGAAAACACATACGGACGTGTAAATTAAGCCTTAGGCTCCATTCACACGACCGTATGTATTCCGTGTTCGTATAAAAATGGAACGGAAGACATACGGAAAGTCTTCCGTAGTGTTCCGTAATTTTGCGGACCCATTGACTTTAATGGGGGTACGGACGTGTTTTGCGGCCAAGTATAGAACATGTTTCCTTTTTTTTGCGGGAGAACTTCCGTAATATGCGGAATACACACGGTGTGCATTCCGCTTTTTTTTTTCCTATGGAAAAATGAATGGGTCCGTATGGTTCCGCATCTTATCCGCAAAAATGCAGATAAGATACGGAAATGAACATACGGTCGTGTGAATGGGGCCTTAGAGTAATATATAACTGCAGTAAAGTGGTCGGTACAGACCAAGAAGTGGCACCTATGATTAGGCTTAGTGGCCAGTGCGAAAACTGCAGTAATTTATGCTTTTTTTTGTTTAAATTGTTTATATTGATATGGAAAATTAAAAATAACATAATCAAAAATATTTTAAAATATGTTAAACATAAAAATGTGTTTTAAGCAATAGGTCATTTTCTGGTGACACATTCTCATTAATGCTCTTTATCAGGGGCGTACAACCTGTGGCCCGCGCCATGGTTTGCGGCCCCTGTCCTCCTGGGCAGAAACACAGCTGATCCTGCAATCAGCTGTGTTTCTGCCCGGAATGCCGCACAGGGATGGATGACAGCTCCTGCTCCTGCACTGTAGCAGGAGTGGAAAGGGTGGCTATTAGTGAGAGCAGGGGAGCTTAGGAGAAGGCAGAAGCAGTGTATCAGCGGTTCTGCCTTTTCCTCTATGAGAGCTATTCAGTGTGGACCCGACGATCACGTGAGTACTGGGTGTCTTGGGGAAAAAGGAGCACAGAGCTGCAGGGTCAGCTCTGCCCTGGTACAAAGACTCCCCCCCCTTCCCTCAGCAGGCATCAGGCAGCAGTCTGGTTTCCCCTGTAACTGGGGCTCCTTTGGATGCTCCAGTTACAGTGGAAATAGTACTAAAAAAGTCTCTTATTGTCTCCCAAAAGCCTTTCAGTGACCTTTTGGGGAAAAATTATGTGGTAAAAATATATATATAAAAAAGTTAAAAAATTATTTTTAAAAAAGTGAAAACTAAATAAAAATATAATAAAATACGAATAAAAGAAAAGACAAATAAAATATGGTGCAAAAATTGTTTTACAAAATTATAAAAAAAATAAAAAATAAATAAAATACAATAAAAAGAACATCTTGGGGGACATATTATGTTGCAAAAATATATTTAAAAAAATAATAGAAAATTCTAAAATAAATAAAATACAAATAAAATAAAAAATAAAAAGGAAAAGTGTTCATTGTCCTCCAACAGACTTTTTATTACCTCTTGTGGAACATATTATGTGGCAAAAATATATTAAAAAAAATAAGTGATAAACAAATTATAAAAAATAATACAATAAAATATTAATAAAATACAAATAAAAGTAAAAAAAAAAGGAAAAATGCAAAATTTAAAAAAAACGGTCTTTTTATGACCTCTTGGGGACATATTATGTAGCAGAAATATATAAAAAAAATTATGTTAAAAAAATTAAATAAAATATATAAAGAAAAAACACCCACACCAACCAAAACCGTCACCCTTAGCGCTCCATTCACGTGAAACTATACATATTATATTAAAAAAACCGCCTACACAAAATAGGGAACTAATTCTAATAATTTATTTTGGTGTCAGTATGCATATTTAAAGAATAAAGAGCTATAGTTTAAAAAAAAAAAAAAAACTTTTTAAAAACATCTTGTACAGTTTCCCCCAAATAAAACAACTAAAAAATAAATTAGAAAGCCCTATGTGTCACGTAAAAAACTGTTGCAAAAATTATTTTGGATTGTCCAACAAATAAGATAATTACAAACATTTGATTTTAATCAGAGTAAGTATAAAGCTGTAGCCTGCTCTCAGTATATGCAATGGAAGCTGTGAGGTACCAGGAGAGGTATAGAGTGGGCTTAGCATGCATGTTGGTACCTGCATCCCTGGATTTAATGGAGGCCATTATGGCACATAACAGGTAGGAATTAGTGTTAGGTTCCCGTCATAAAGAGATCGCCTTGACGTTTGGCAGACGGGCCCAAATAATTTTGTACAAAATGTATTTGCCAAGAATCTCAATTTTGCAAAATCAGTGTAGAACTAGCACCAGAATGTTTTCTATGACTGTGGCAATGTTGTACGTTATTTGTGTTTGCAGAGTGCTGCTGCATTGTGTTTTTTTCCTTAGTGTTTCTAGCCATGGCAGAGCTGATCTGGAGGTGTGGCTACTCCAGCCAGTCTTGCACTCCTGACAAGCCTGTCTGCCCCATAGGCTGATTTTAATTAGAGTAAGTATAAAGCTGTGGCCTGCTCTCAGTACAGTGGTCCATCAAGATACAATATTAATTGGTTCCAGGATGACGATTGTATGTTGAAACCATTGTACGTTAAGTAATCGGTTCCAAAGCCCAAAAATGTCATCCAAGATATGAGAAAATGAAGATTTAAGAAAAATAAGCAGATAACTAAGATAGATAAAGCAAATCCTTACATATATAAGTCAGGAATAGCTGATAACTAGCAACTAATACAGCTTTTTTTTACCAGAGAAGGGACCTTGATTGGTTGGATCTGAGTCTGAGACATTGTATGTGGAGTCTAGTTTCAACTTACGATGGGTCAGAAAAGACCATTGTATGTTGAAAATATTTTATCTTGAGGCCATTGTATCTTGAGGGATGACTGTATATGCATTGGAAGCCGTGAGGCACCAGGAGAGGTATAGAGTGGGCTCAGCATGTATGTTGGTACCTGCATCCCTGGATTTAATGGAGGCCTTTAAGAATGGAAGGAAATGTCGCCACTTTTCTGGTAAAAATGATTTTTAACATGTTCCTGCAGCATGGCCCCTGAAATAGAAGATTCAGAATTACCTGCTCCCCACCACTCCGGTCTTTCGCACTGCCCTCGCTGTATACACTTGGCAGTGCATGGCTATCGTCACATACACAACTTCAGTCAATGACTGGTTTTGAAAGTGACATGCTGCTGGTGGCCACATCACCGCTGAAGCCAGTCATTGGCTGGAGTGGTGTATGACCATGTCCATGCACTGCCAGGTGTAAACAGCAGGGGCAGTGCGAAGGACCGGAGCGCTGGGGAGCAGGTAAGTATAACTCTTAGGTTTCAGGGGCTAATATTTGGGACAATTACTGGAAACAAGTCTGCATAGATGCGCTCATATCTTATATCTGGCCAGTATAATCAGCAGCTGATCACTCGATAAATAAGGAAATGCTCGTTTGTCAGCTGATTTCCATATTTTAGGATGAAAGATGTATGATTATCTGCCGCACATCTCCCTGTGTAATCAGGAATGGGCTACCAATAATCAACATAACTAAATGAAGGCAGAATGACTGAGGTAGCGATCATTCCTCAGGTAGCGCTGATCAACATTTGCGGCCCCTTAAAATAGAGTGATGTGACAATGAAGCCCCCAGAGATTGCCCCTCATCAGTGTAGAAAGGTCTTGCTCAACTGGGTAAGAGGCTTACGTCAGGATTCGAGGTATTTAGTTTCCCTGACCTAGGCCTCTGACCAGGGGCTGGCTGGCAAATTTTGGCCTGGGGGGCAAGCACACAGCACTGGCCCATGTGTAGCGGCCCACCCTTAAGCTGTTTAACTCCGCCTACCATAAAGGCGGTAGAGGTAAAAGGGCTTTAAATTGTTAAAAGGCAGCAGCTAGTTGTGTTTTCATGTTGGATCCCAGATACATCACATGGCTGAGTCCGTAGCAACAGCATGGTCATTAGAGGGACCAGATTTACCAACTCCTGAGCTGAAGAGACTCCATTAACTATAATGGGGTCTGCTCAGGATGCTGCTCCTTTACCAGACAAAAAAGTCTTACATGCAGAACTTTTCTGTATGGTCTTTTTGACAGAATCTAGGGTTAGGCGTAGTATTAGCGTAAATCTACATTCAGACGACCAAAAGTGTTTTGCAGTCCCCAATTGTGGAACGCACAGTGCCAGCCTTATATAGAAATGCCTATTCTTGTCGACAAGAATAGGACATATGCTCTATATTTTTTGTGGGGCCCCGGAACGGAACTACGGATGCGGACAGTGCATGGTGTGCTGTCTGCATCTTTTGCTGCCTCATTGAAATGAATGGGTCCACACCCGTTCCGCAAAATTGTGGAACGGATGCAGACCCAGAAATATGGTCGTCTGAATGCACCCTTAGGGCCAGTATTGGGGTTAGAGGTAACATTAGGGTACATTCACATGATCATATTTCCATTCACTTCAATAGGGCCGCAAATCCGTAGTTCCGTTCCATGGCCCTGCAAAAAAGATAGAGTATGTCCTAATCTTGACCGCAATCGCACAGACGGAACGCATGCGGCCAGTATCCGTGTTTTGTGGATCCGTAATTGTGGACCGCAAAACAAATATGGTCATGTGAATGTAGCCTTAGGGTTAGTGGTCAGTAGTAGGGTTAGGGGTCAGTATGGCGTAGTATTAGAGTTAGAGAAAGAATTAGGGGTCAGTACAGTATATTAGGGTTAGTGGTCAATATTAGGGTTAGGGACAGTATTTGAGGTCAGTATTAGGGTTAGGGGGTCCAGGGTTAGAGGCCAGTACTAGGGTAGGGGTCAGTACTATGGTTA
This sequence comes from Rhinella marina, assembly GCA_900303285.1. Lineage (NCBI taxonomy): Eukaryota > Metazoa > Chordata > Amphibia > Anura > Bufonidae > Rhinella > Rhinella marina. The sequence continues at coordinate 14,188 of ONZH01008664.1, forward strand.
GGGATGGGACAAGGCCAGTATTAGGGGGGTGATACAGGGCCAGTATTAGGGGTCAATACTAGGGGGTCAGGGGCCAGTATCAGGGTTAGGGGTCCAATGTTAGAGGTCAGTACCAGGGTAGGGGTCAGGGGCCAGTACTAGGGTTAGGGGTCAGGCAGGGCCAGTTTTAGGGGCCAGTACTAGGGTCAGAGACCTGTATTAGGGTCGGGGTCAATGCAGGGTCAGTATTGAGGGTCAGAGGCCAGGGTTAGGAGTAAGGCAGGGCCAGTATTGGGGGTCAGTACTAGGGGGGCAGGGGCCAGTATTAGGGTTATGGTAAGGCAGGGCCAGTATTGGGGATCAGAAATAGGGAGGCGGGAGCCAGTATTAGGTTTAGGGCTGCATGTAGAGTGTATAGGGGGAGGGCAGTTTATACCTACTTGTCCAGGCGTGGTCCCACGATGCAGACCCGGCCACTTCTGCCAGGTATGCTCCTCAGGAACGTCGCAGGCGGCACGATGACGTCATTGCGCCGCCTACATCACATCAGTGCGCCGGCCATCGGGAATAGCAGAGCAGGGAACCAGAGGTTTCCTTGTTCCGCCGGCGCTGGCTGCTGCAGGCACAATTGTATCTGCATCTATTGTATGCAGATACAATTGAGTTCAGTAGCCACAGCGGCCCTGACATCCACCGGCCCGGGGGGCATCTGCCCTCCTGCCCCCTGGCCCAGCCCGCCCCTGCCTCTCATTCAGTTCAGCCAGTACTCTCTGCTGAGGAGCAATCACCCAGAAATAGTGTTCTGCAGATGAGGTGCCGGCATAGTTATTATCTAAGTCATTTATAATCCACATCATGTCTCAAGGCCTGTTTAAAAGGTCAAAATTGACTTATAGGTACCTCTGGTGGCAGTAGAGGCAGAGTTTCCTAAGAACTCAAGAAACCCACCTCCTAAATAGGCTCTACTAAATGTTCTCACAAATGTTTCTCTTGGGAGTACATGGCCAGGGGTGGGATTCAAATTTTTTACACATGTTTACATATACATACACCATGTATATGCAACATACATACACATAAATACACCATATATACACTACACACACATGCCACCCAACTTTTAAAAAGCCTAAGGAGCTAAACTATGGAATGGAAGTGCTCATCTCCAGCTGCCGCCGCCAGAGCACTGGATAGGGATGCAGCCGGTAATACGGTTCTCCGATCCGGCTGTAATTTTATCAACTGGATCTGGAGAGCTTGAGGGAACTAGCTGAATCCCATGCCTGTACATGGCTAATTCTGACTATAAGAAAGTCAAAGTTTTAATAGCAGTAAAAGACTTTGGGAATTTTCAGCTGATAAACTCAATTATTGATTTCAGGAGAGGATTCTTGCTCTGGTTTGCAAAGAGGATGAACATCTGATTACTTTATTTTCTATCATTAGTTATATTTTTGGAAGGGCCTGTTATAAAATGAACACTAAATCAAAAGAGGAATACACATTCCTCCCTTAAATGATTTGTCCAGCTTTTACTGAGTGATGGCCTAGCCTCAGGATAGACTATCACGAGCTGATTGGGGGGGTTCCAAAATCCATAAGCTGTTCAAGTGTAGCTTTGGTGACAAAAGCTGGCGCTGGAACTACACAGCTCCTTCAACTGTGTAGTGGACAGAGTTCATAACTGTAGCACAGCTCCCATTTACTAACAAGTCAAGTATTTGGTTTGGTTTGGTCAAGTAAGTGGCTTTAACCCCTTCGCGACCAGCGCCGTACATGTACGGCGCTGGGGCGATGCGGGCACATGGCGCCCGCTCGCGGGTGCGGCGGGCGTCATGGCCGGCAAGTCTCTGCTGTTTCTAACAGCAGAGACTTGCCGCTACCTACTCCATCGGCGGCGTCTTCCGGGGTGACTAGATGCCGTGATCACACGTGATCACGGCATCTAGTTGCGTCTAAATCCGGAAGCGTTCGCTTCCGGGTGGTGTACAGACACCCCGTGTGGCCAATCGGGGTGTCTGTACACCATATGAAAACTGTAATCCTCGCTGGTGAGGATTACAGTTTTCAAACTGCAATTCTTATTCTGGCCACTAGATGGCAGGCCAGGATAAGAAATGAGCAATTCATGGTTTTCTGAGTCTATAAAAAGCAGAATTGCTCATAAAGAAAAAAAAAAAAGCCACAATATATAAGCCCATATTTGAGCTTTCTAATAGTACAAAAAAAATTTAAAAAAAATGTTAAAAAATATATAAAAAATAAAAAGATGTAAAAGTTCAAATCACCCCCCTTTCCGTATAAGTAAAAAATAAATACCTAAATAACAATAAATATAGACATCATGGGTATCACCGTGACCGAAAACGCCCGTACTTTTAAAATATAAAAAAAAAATTCCAATACGGCGAATTGTGTGGCGGAAAAAAGCGTCCAAATGGCGATTTGCCGTTTTTTGTCGCTTTTTTTTTCTAAAAAAAATTAAATAAAAAGTGATCAAAAAGTCATACACTCCCCAGAATGGTATCAATAAAAACTTCAGATCGTCCCGCAAAAAATGAGCCCCCATACAGCTCTGTACACATAAATACCAAAAAGTTATAGGGGTCAAGATTTGACAAGGAAAAAAAAAAAAAAAAAGGGGCAACTTTCTAATTAGTTTATCACTATGAAAACGCAGGAAAAACTATACATATTAGGTATTGCCGGATTCGTACTGACCAGTAGAATGAAAGTAACGGATCAGTTTTAATGCACATCGAACGCTGTAAATAAGAAACCCGTAGAACTGTAGCGGAATAGCGTTTTCTTTGCAATTTCACCCGGTTTGGAATTTTTTTCCCGCTTCCCACTGCACCGTATGCAATATTAAATGGTGGCGTTGGAAAGTACAACTTGTCCCGCAAAAAACAAGCCCTCATACAGCTATGTGAACAGAAAAATAAAAGAGTTATGGCTGTTTGAAGGCAGGGAGCGCAAAACGAAAATGCAGAACCGAAAAAAGCTCCGGTCGCGAAGGGGTTAAGATATTTTGCTACTCAGTTTAAAGCTTTGTGCTTTTGTTTTTTGGTTTGCTTCTCTTTAAGATCCCGTTAACCACATTGTTTATCTTTTTGTAAGGTAGTGGATTTACTGTAATTTCTGTCATGTTTCTGCTTCAGCATCAGATAAAAAAAAGGTTCCAAAAAGTTCTACACTTTATCTTATTATGCTGCTTTGGGGTAAACTCATAATGCAATATTACATATTGTATTACTTATTCATACCCCTTAAGATCTAATACTAACTTGAAACTGATTATTTTAGTCTTCAAAGACTTCAACCTACTGAGAAACACCCACACTGAGAGAAAATATAAGATAGAGAATATCATTAGACCTTTTGGAGATTATGTGTCCATTGTATATTTTGATAACAAAAACAAAAATGGATTATAAATTATGAAGATTTTATGAGAGAGATATGTAACAATCAATCTTATGCATTGGATCTCACAGCAAAAACTGGAATCAGGGCAAAAGGGTAAGGGGTCTCACAGTGCATGAATACCCGCAACAGATGAGAATTTTGCACAATTATATGGACTTTTGCCATTTTACCACAATTATTTGGACTTTGCCAAATTCCTACTCAAGTACCTCATACATTTTATATAGAAAGGTTTAGGTTAGTGATATTAGTCCTGGTAACACTTAAGGTGGTATTGAGTGGTTTAGCTGTCTCTGGAGTTCTGTCTAGAAGTTCAAAGTCATATCCATTAAACATGGTGATCTATGGTGTTCATCCCTGCTGGTACAGGGTTGTCTAGTGCTTAAAATTTAATTGTCAATAGTATAATTACCATTTATGATATTATTACATTGTATAAGATGGTAAAGGGGTTGTCCGATTGTTTTAAAATAATAACTGCAGTAAAAGTTGAAGACCAGATATGTGCCTGATTAGAGATGAGCGAATCGATTTGTTGATTCGTATCGAATCTTGGGAATTTTTAGCTGCGAAGCAAATCCGAATATTAGGTGATTCGCTTCGGCTTTGTACGTATTCGCTACATAGTTTGTCCTATGAATTATACGCTATTGCTACGTATAAGTTACTCTATACACTGTTGCGTACGAATTCATTTCATTCGTAAGCTATTTGTACGCTCATGCATACGTCTCCTAAGAAGTTGCGTACATTTTTTAAATGTACGTTCGTTATTAGTGCGCGAATGTTTGCTAATAGCACATAATAACGTATACTTTGTACACAAATACAACGAATCTACTCGACGAATATACGAATCTTAGGAAAACTTCGTCGAATGTTCGGCGAATAATTTTTTGAATGATTCGCTCATCTCTATGCCTGATCAATGGAAGGTTTGATAGCTTGGGCCCCCGCCAATGATATGGAACGCTTGTACTCGGCTATCTCTGACAGTCCCATAGAGCTGAACGGAGTGGCAGCGTGCATGCATGACAGACATTCAATTCAATTGGGGGAACATGGCCCCCCGTTCTTGTGATGCCACCGTATCCTGTGCCTAGGGTAAAAGACTTTGTAATGGGATAACCCCTTTATATACCTTATCATTCCATTTTTGCTGTCCAGGTGGTCCTCACTGGTCTTTGTTTACTTTCCTGCAGTGATGTCATACATGACTTCTACCGTCACATGAATGTATGTGACGTCATTTCTGCTCCTTAACTATCCATTTATGGGTGAACCTAAGTATCCTCAGATATGGGACCACAGAGCTGATATGCCTTCTTACACTGGTAGTGTCACTCAAGGAATTCCAGCTCCCACAGTTCATGTCAACCAGATTTCTCAAAGTGCTTTATAGAAAATCTGCCTCAGTACAAAAGTATACATCCCTGTAATGTTTGTAACAGCAGCCATGTTGATTGACACACACTTAGTGGCTTTGTGGGAAAAATGAGCAATTACATAGTAGCTGTTTGTGGGATCCCATAATTCAGTCTGTGGGATTACATTTACAGACCCAATTACAGTGCCTTGCGAAAGTATTCGCCCCCCCTGGAACTTTTCAACCTTTTGCCACATTTCAGGCTTCAAACAAAAAGATATAACATTTTAAATTTTTGGTGAAGAATCAACAACAAGTGGGCCACAATTGTGAAGTGGAACGAAATTTATTGGATCATTTAAACTTTTTTTGTAATAATAAAACTGAAAAGTGGGGCGTGCAAAGTTATTCGGCCCCCTTGCATTAATACTTGGTTGCGCCACCTTTTGCTGCGATTACAGCTGCAAGTCGCTTGGGGTATGTCTCTATCAGTTTTGCACATCTAGAGACTGAAATTCTTGCCCATTCTTCCTTGCAAAACAGCTCGAGCTCTTTGAGGTTGGATGGAGAGCGTTTGTGAACAGCAGTTTTCAGCTCTTTCCACATATTCTCAATTGGATTCAGGTCTGGACTTTTTCTTGGCCATTCTAAGACCTGGATACGTTTATTTTTGAACCATTCCATTGTAGATTTTGCTTTATGTTTGGGATCATTGTCTTGTTGGAAGATAAATCTCCATCCTAGTCTCAGGTCTTTTGCAGACTCCAACAGGTTTTCATCCAGAATGGTCCTGTATTTGGCTCCATCCATCTTCCCATTAATTTTAACCATCTTCCCTGTCCCTGCTGATGAAAAGCAGGCCCAAACCATGATGCTGCCACCACCATGTTTGACAGTGGGGATGGTGTGTTCAGGGTGATGAGCTGTGTTGCTTTTATGCCAAACATATTGTTTTGCATTGTTTCCAAAAAGTTGGATTTTGGTTTCATCTGACCAGAGCACCTTCTTCCACATGTTTGGTGTGTCTCCCAGGTGGCTTGTGGCAAACTGTAAACGAGACTTTTTATGGATATCTTTGATAAATGGCTTTCTTCTTGCCACTCTTCCATAAAGGCCAGATTTGTGAAGTGTACGACTGATTGTTGTCCTATGGACAGACTCTCCCGCCTCAGCTGTAGATCTCTGCAGTTCATCCAGAGTGATCATGGGCCTCTTGGCTACATCTCTGATCAGTCTTCTCCTTGTTTGAGATGAAAGTTTAGAGGGACGGCCAGGTCTTGGTAGATTTGCAGTGGTCTGATACTCCTTCCATTACAATATGATCGCTTGCACAGTGCTCCTTGGGATGTTTAAAGCTTGGGAAATCTTTTGGTATCCAAATCCGGCTTTAAACTTATCCACAACAGTATCACGGACCTGCCTGGTGTGTTCCTTGGTCTTCATGATGCTCTCTGTGCTTTAAACAGAACCCTGAGCCTATCACAGAGCAGGTGCATTTATACGGAGACTTGATTACACACAGGTGGATTCTATTTATCTTCATCGGTCATTTAGGACAACATTGGATCATTCAGAGATCCTCAATGAACTTCTGAAGTGAGTTTTCTGAACTGAAAGTAAGCGGGCCAAATAATTTTGCACGTCCCACTTTTCAGTTTTATTATTACAAAAAAAAGTTTAAATGATCCAATAAATTTCGTTCCACTTCACAATTGTGACCCACTTGTTGTTGACTCTTCACCAAAAATTTAAAATGTTATATCTTTTTGTTTGAAGCCTGAAATGTGGCAAAAGGTTGAAAAGTTCCAGGGGGCCGAATACTTTCGCAAGGCACTGTACATAGCAGTTAACTGTGGGATTCCGTAACCCAATTAGAACATACATAGCAGCTGTCCGCGGGACCCATAATCCTGACAATGGCTTTGTTCAAATTAGATAACATAATTAGATGTTTTCACCAAAGTGGGCAATGTCTAATCTTTGATTTTAGGAGGTGAAGCTGTCTCAGCAACCTATAAGTAGATATAATACAAAATAGAGGAAGTTTAATAGCATTTAAATGAATTAGTAAAGCCTAGTAAAGCCACATTTCACAAATTGCAATGTATGCTATGTATATAAATGTGTCATCAAGACAGCTATGCGTGTGCGAGCAGTGCACGTGTGGTAAGATTTTATGAGAAGACTGTAGAATTGTGAAAGCCATTAAGGTTATACCGCATCCTAGAGAATGATTCACTAATATAATGGTTGAAAGTTGTAACGAAAGTTAGATCTTTACACAAATCATCTTGGAGGGGTCAAATTTAAATTACATTTACGGTTTCAGCAGAGTTCTGATATGAGTTCTATTTCAGAGAAATATGAGCTAGAATAACCTTGTATATAATGTGTCCTTATGACAAATATTATTTATGGAAATACCTATTACTTTTAAAATTATTAACTGTGGTTTCATTGACAGTTTCATAAACTTAAAGCGGTTGGCCACTTTCTGGTTACTGTTGAGCCTTTGTTGAAATTCTGTGCCATACTTCTGTGCTATATTTCATGAGGTATGCGCTCTTGTTGGCCAAGTCTTTTGTGCTGTCCACATGGAGGTCCTGTTCATAAAATGGCTGCTGATAGAGGGTCATGTGACCAGGCAACTCAGTCTCCTTCATTGAAATACACTGCACCTGACATCTACATTTACACAGTTGGGAGTTTAGTGCAGATACAGTGTGTTAGAATGGAGGAAGCTGATTGATGTGTCTGGTCACATGACCCCCCATCAACGGCCATTTTACAGATAGGACCTCTATGTGGAGTAACAAGGGGACATACCTTATGAACTTCAGTAAATGGAGCAGAATATCAGCAAAGGCTATATTAGTACATGTCATATAGGCATCTTACATACACATTGGTAAACAATAAATTAATATTTAATTAATTAAATTAATTTAATTAATATTTTAATAATTAATAGATGCAAAGAAATCTAGAAGAAAAATCTCTTATTACATCAAAGTTATCACTTCATTCTCCCATCCTCACCCATCCCATGGTTCTTAGCATGTCCAGAGTTCACTTTGTTTCACTAGAACAATGGAAGATTAATTTGTTGTGATGTATCTTTACAAGCCTTTGCACATATTTTGAGATTATTCCTGCTTTGATTCTTTCTGAATATTGTCATTTTTGGTATGAAAAAACCTAATACATAAAATATTGAGTCAGCCACAGTTTTACTGAAAGGGGAAATATATGCCAGTTGTTGCAAATTTTTATGACTGTTTGTGATTCTATGCTACCTCTTGCCTCTTGTCTTTTGAAATGTGGACTGGAAGGTGGGTACTGTTATCTAGTCAAGTAAGTATATACCAGATTTCCCTTTTTCAAAAATGCACAAAAATGTTGCAATCCTGTGAAGTTTTAAAAATTTGGTGAAAATCATGATAATGGATAAAAACTGACTTCAAAAATTCCCATCATGATAAATGCCCCTTACATGTGCACTATTATGCAGTTTTTACAATATAATGTAACAAAGAAAATCACACTGGTCTTTGAACACATGCACAGCGAATCAAATTGGACCAAACATTTAAAAATACAGAAAAATAGATGTTAGTAGTGTCGAAAGTCATCTTTCTAAAAGTAACATTAATGTGCTGACCAACAAACTATACAAATGTAGGCATTTTCTAAATATGTATTAAGGGGTTGCCTGGGTGTTTAATACTGACAACCTATCCTCAGGAAGGTCATCAATATCAGATCAGCGGGAGTATGACTCTCGGCACTCATGCGGATCAGCTGCTTGAGGAGGCCACAGCATTCCTGTGATCACAGTCTCCTCACAGCTTACCAAGCACAGCGCTGTCAATTGCATAGCAACTGTGCTAAGAATTGCAGCTCAGCCCAATTCACTTGAATGGGACTAAGCTGCGTCTAAGTGATCCAGTGAACGTGACATCACAGGCCTTGGAAGAGGCCAGAGCGCTCACCAGAGCACCACCATCTCTTCAAACAGCTGATCAGCAGTGGTGCCGGGAGCCAAAGCTCCACTGCTTAGATATTGATGACCTATCCTGAGGATAGGCCATCAATATCAAAATCTCAAAAACCTCTTTAAGGCCCCCTATCACCAGTAACATAGTAACATAGTTTATAAGGCCGAAAAAAGACATCTGTCCATCCAGTTCGACCTGTTTTCCTACAAGTTGATCCAGAGGAAGGCAAAAAAACCCTGTGCGGTAGAAGCCAATTTTCCTCACTTTAGGGGAAAAAATTCTTTCCCGACTCCAATCAGGCAATCAGAATTACTCCCTGGATCAACAACAACCCATATCTAGTAACTATAACCTGTAATATTATTACCCTCCAGAAATACATCCAGGCCCCTCTTGAACTCTTTTACTGAACTTACCATCACCACCTCCTCGGGCAGAGAGTTCCATAGTCTCACTGCTCTTACCGTAAAGAATCCTCTTCTATTTTTGTGAACAAACCTTCTTTCCTCCAGGCGCAGAGGATGTCCCCTCGTCATGGTTACTGTCCTTGGGATAAAGAGATCGTGGGAGAGATCTCTGTACTGACCCCTGATATATTTATACATAGTTATTAGATCTCCCCTCAGTCGTCTTTTTTCTAAAGTGAATAACCCTAATTTTGATAATCTTTCTGGGTACTGTAGTCCACCCATTCCAGCTATGACTTTAGTTGCCCTCCTCTGAACCCTCTCCAGCTCTGCTCTGTCTGCCTTGTTCACAGGAGCCCAGAACTGTACACAGTACTCCATGTGTGGTCTGACTAGTGATTTGTAAAGTGGCAGGACTATGTTCTCATCATGGGCATCTATGCCCCTTTTGATGCAACCCATTATCTTATTGGCCTTGGCAGCAGCTGTCTGACACTGGTTTCTGCAGCTTAGTTTGCTGTTCACTAAAATTCCTAGGTCCTTTTCCATGTCAGAGTTACCCAATATTTTACCATTTAGTATGTACTGGTGACTTGCATTATTCCTTCCCATATGCATAACCTTACATTTGTCAGTGTTAAACCTCATCTGCCACTTCTCTGCCCAAGCCTCCAGTCTATCCAGATCCATCTGTAGCAGTGTACTGTCCTCTTCTGTGTTAATTACTTTACACAGTTTAGTGTCATCTGCAAAAATTGATATTTTACTGTGCAAGCCTTCTACAAGGTCATTAATAAATATATTGAAGAGAATAGGGCCCAATACTGACCCCTGTGGTACTCCACTAGTTACAGTGACCCAATCTGAGTATGTACCATTAATAACCACCCTCTGTTTTCTATCACTGAGCCATTTACTTACCCACATACAGACATTTTCTCCAAGACCAAGCACTCTCATTTTATATACTAACCTTTTATGTGGTACCGTGTCAAATGCTTTGGAGAAGTCCAGATATACGATATCCATTGATTCCCCGCGGTCAAGTCTAGAACTTACCTCCTCATAGAAACTGATTAAATTGGTTTGACACGACCGATCCCTCATGAAGCCATGCTGATATGGAGTTATTTGCTTATTTTCATTGAGGTACTCCAAGATAGCATCTCTTAGAAAACCTTCAAACAGTTTACCCACTACAGATGTTAAACTTACCGGCCTATAGTTCCCGGGCTCTGTTTTTGGACCCTTTTTGAATATTGGCACCACATTTGCTATGCGCCAATCCTGTGGAACACTCCCTGTCAGTATAGAGTCCTTAAATATCAAGTATAAGGGTCTGGCAATGACATTACTTAATTCTCTTAGGATACGTGGGTGTATGCCATCCGGTCCTGGCGATTTGTCTATTTTAATCTTTTTAAGACGCCCCAGTACTTCTTCCTGGGTCAGACAGGACACTTTTAAAGGGGAATTCACTTTTATATTGGTGTCCTCTTTGTTTCTAGAGTCTGCATACGACAGCAACTTCTGCACCCCTCATAAAATAGAATCAACGTTTGTATCGCATTTTATATTTTACAGTAGCCCAACATCTAACATTTAAATGCAGTGTTTTAATTGTAAAGAAAAAAACGATGAAAGATGATGCAAAAACAGCTAAAAATTAGTGATGATCGAGCAACCCGATGTTCAGGTGCTCGGATGCTCTGGCCGAACACTAGGTGGTGCTTGAGTGCTTCTTACGAGCACCCGAGTACAATGGAGGTCAATGGGAGAAGACCAGGCACCTCCTGCTCGGATGAGGGGAGGGTGTCTGGTCCATAGGGAAACGTCAGAAAATGGTGGAAACACCACAGAAATGGTTAGGGAACAACATGGGGAGGATGTCTGGATGGATCTTGGACACCGAAGTCTCTGCTATTAAAGATGATGGCCGACTATTACGCCACTTTTACGGAATGACAAAAATACCCCCAAAAAACCCAAGATAACATCGATTTTACAGGAAATATTGTTAGGAAACATAGATTTACTTGTAAGTTAAGCACAAGTGCTGCCAAAAATTACACGGATGAGACACTCCCATACAACAGGTATATCATTAAAAGAGGCCCTCATTCAAATTGTGGGACTCCGACACTCATAAAGCCTATGCACTAAGGGAAAGGGCTGCCAAAAATTACAAGGATCGGGCACTCTAATACACCCTTTATTGCACTTAAAGTAGGGCATCAGACACACCCATGAAAAATTATCATTGATGGCCTGCTGCTGACACTCAAAAAACAATAGGGGTGACATTCTGCTGCTGCACAGACCGTCCAAAAAATGTAAGAGTGACACTCTGCTGCCGAGCTGACCATCCAAAAAATTAAATGGACACATTCTGCTGCCACTGCACCGCTCAGAGTCGCTGACGACGGTTTCTTTTTTTGCTATCCGCTGCGGGAGACCGGGGCCCCCCCAGCGGCGTGTGCCGCGCCGGCCCTTCCACTCTCGCTCTCCGCGGTAATTCCATGTTCTATTGTGTTTATCTAAGTTGCTGCACCTAAAAAGCTTGAAGTTTGATCTTAGGATCAAGTTGGCTGTCTGCAGGGAGGTGAGCTACCACCTGTTGGAGCCCTTGCCTCGTCGCCTCCTCGATGCTGCGCCTCCTCGATGCTGTTCATTCTGTGTCCCGGGGGCCAGAATCGTTTACTTAAAAAATTTGAGTGTTCAAACCAAGCCGGGTCGACTGAATACTTGAGCTCTGAATAATGGAATCACTGTCCCAAATTTAAGTTTGACGCTCTGCTGCCGAGCTGACCATAAAAAAAATTTAAGGGACACATGCTGCTGCCACCGTATTTTATCAAACTGTTCCAAATTTAAGGGTGACAAGCTGATGCCAAGCTGACCGTCGAAAAAATGATATTATTCATGTGACATTCCGCTGCAGAGCAGAACGTTAAAAATTTTCAAGTGTGACACGCTCATGTCGAGCTGACCGTCCAAAAAAATGATATTCTTGATGGGACATTCCGCTGCAGAGCAGACCGTTAAAAATATTTAAATGTGACACGCTAATGTCAAGCTGACCGTCCAAAAAAATGATATTCTTGATGTGACATTCCGCTGCAGAGCAGACCTTTAAAAATATTTAAATGTGACACGCTAATGCAGAGCTGACCGTCCAAAAGAATGATATTCTTGATGTGATATTCTGCTGCAGAGCAGACCGTTAAAAATATTTAAATGTGACACGCTAATGCCGAGCTGACCGTCCAAAAGAATAATATTCTTGATGTGACATTCCGCTGCAGAGCAGACCGTTAAAAATATTTAAATGTGACACGCTAATGCCAAGTTGAACATCCAAAAGAATTATTTTCTTGATGTGACATTCCGCTGCATAGCAGGCCGTTAAAAATTTTCAAGTGTGACATGCTAATATCGAGCTGACCATCCAAAAAAGTAATATTCTTGATGTGACATTCCACTCCAGAGCAGACCGTTAAAAATATTTAAATGTCACAAGCTAATGCCGAGCTGACCGTCCAAAAGAATGATATTCTTCATGTGACATTCCGCTGCATATTTAAGTGTGACACACTAATGCTAAGCTGACTGTCAAAATAATGATATTCTTCATATGACATTCTGCAGAAGAGCAGACCGTTAAAAATATTTAAGTGTGACACGCTAATGCCAAACTGACCGTCGAAAACATTATATTCTTCATGTGACATTCTGCAGAAGAGCAGACCGTTAAAAATATTTAAGTGTGACATGCTAATCCCAAGCTGACCGTCGAAAACATTATATTCTTCATGTGACATTCTGCAGAAGAGCAGACCGATAAAAATATTTAAGTGTGACACGCTAATGTCAAGCTGACATTATGGTTGAATGCCTGCTGATGAGCTGACAGGCCCAAAAATTATGTTGCAGGCCCAGCTGGTGAGCTGAGCGGCTAACAAATTCGGGTGCAGGCCCAGCTGGTGGACTTCGAGGGCAGCCTAATAAGCTGTTTCATATGATGGAGGAAGAGGACGAGAAGAGGAAGGGGTGCATGATAATACAGTGTATTCAATGCACCCTAAAAGCCTGATTTAAGGTTCCTTCATGTTAAGCCGCTTTCCTCTGGTAGAGTACAGAAGTCAAGGGCAAGCCTTGTTCATTTTGATAAGCATCAACCTGTCAGCATTGTCAGTTGACAGGCGAATGCGCTTATCAGTAATTATGCCCCTAGTGGCACTAAATTCCCGCTCAGACAAAACGCTGGCAGCAGGGCAGGCCAGCACCTCCAAGGCGTAGAGCGCCAGTTCGTGCCACGTGTCAAGCTTAGACACCCAATAATTATACAGCATAGAGGGATCGCTGAGGACGTTGACACGGTCAGCTACGTACTCCTTTACCATCTTCCAAAACTTTTCCCTCCTTGTCACACTAGGCCGCTCTTCAGGGTGAGGCTGCTGGCGGGGTGTCATAAAACTGTCCCAGGCCTTGGAGAGTGTCGCCTTGCCTTTGTTGGAACTGCTGTGTGTTCCCCTCGTCTCTCCTCCTCGGGTGGCCAAGAAACTATGTACTCTGCCACTAGCGTTGTCAGATGGAAATTTGTGGAGCAATTTTTCGACAAGGGCCTTCTGGTATTGCAACATTTTACTTGTCCTCTCCACCACAGGAATGAGAGATGGGAAGTTCTCTTTGTAGCAGGGGTCAAGAAGAGTGAACAACCATAAATGCATGTTTCCTAATATGCATATAACGCGTGGGTCACGGGAAAGGCAGCCTAGCATGAAGTCAGCCATGTGTGTCAGAGTCCCAACAGACAAGGCTTCGCTCTCCCCACCAGAAGCATCACTTTCAATATCCTCCTCGTCCTCTTCCTCCTCTTCAGCCCATCCACGCCGAAGAGATGGTGTAAACGTGGTATGCCTACCCTGTGTAGCGGTGGCAACCGTCTCCTCCTCCTCCAATTGGCGCTGAGAAGACGAATCGAGGGTGGTCTGGCTATCACCCTGTGTAGGGACTTCCCCCATTTCCACCTCTTCCACACACAGAGCATCGGTCTTTATTGTGAGCAGCGAGCTTTTTAGTAGACATAGAAGTGGGATGGTTACGCTGATAATGGCATTATCACCGCTCACCATCTGTGTAGATTCATCAAAGTTGCGCAACACCTCACAGACTTCAGACATCAATGTCCACTAGTCGCTTGTGAAGAGCAGAAGCTGACTAGAAAGGCACCGACTGTGGTGTAGCTGGTATTCTACTACTGCTCTCTGCTGCTCACAAAGCCTGCTCAACATGTGTACTGTGAAATTCCATCGCGTGCTCAGGTCGCACAGCAGTCGTGAGCCGGCAACCGCAAGCGCTGCTGCAGGGTTGCCAGGCCGGCTGAAGCTGTTGGTGAATTGCGGAAATGGGCGCACAGGCGACGCACCTTCACCAGTAGCTGAGACAAATTGGGGTAGGTTTTCAGAAACCGCTGAACCACTAAGTTGAATACATGTGCCAGGCATGGTATGTGTGGGAGGTTGGCCAGCTCCAAAGCTGCTACCAAGTTATGGCCATTATCGTATATAACCATGCCTTGCTATAGGTTGACTGGCGAGAGCCACAGCTCAGCCTGTTCCCTTATGCCACGCCACAGCTCTGCGGCGGTTTGCTGTTTGTCACCCAGGCAAATAAGCTTCAGCATGGCCTGTTGCCGTTTACCGACTGCTGTGCTACACTGCTTCCAGCTACTGACAGAAGTCTGAGTGGTGCTGCAAGATGGTAATTCTGCATGGGAAGACGTGGAGGAGGAGGTGGAGGAAGAGAAGGAGGGGTTGCAGCCGCTACTATAGGTGGCAGCGGAAATCCGGACGGAAGTAGGGCCCGCAATCCTCGGCGTGGGTAGCACCAGGGCCATCCCAGGGGACGACTCGCTCCCGGCCTCCACAACGTTCACCCAGTGTGCCGTCAGGGAAATGTAGCGTCCCTGGCCACAAGCGCTTGTCCATGTGTCAGTTGTTAAGTGGACCTTGCTGTAAGCCGTGTACCGGGGTGGGCTCCCCAGGATATAGCGAAGTCGCAGACAAGGAAGGAGACTCCAACTCAGATTGACAAAAACAAGATTTTACTTTTAAGTACTAAACGTTTGTTGGAAGGAAATACCCCAAGGATATATACATACACTCAGCTGGAGGCTGAGGCACTTGTGTTACACAGCACGGTGCTCTATCAGTGTGCGCCCAGGCTTCTCCACAGTTTTGCCTATCTGCAGGTTATAGTAACCCAGCAGCTGTACCTTTTAATACCCTAATCACCGCTAACAATTCTGTGAGTGTGGTACAGAAGCGCCGGCGGTATAAACGCTTACAAACTTAATCAATAAACACTAAACCTAAGAAAGAGTATAACCAGTTGTTTGCCACAGAAAACCCCACTTCTGTAGCAAGGTAGCTTGCAGCCTGCAAACCACCCGTCTAATCTTCAGGCTTTTACCCAGTAGCTACTGAATTGGCGCCAATAACATGATGCAGTGCGTGCACGGTTACCCACTGTGTCTGCACAGTTGGCCTCAGTTCTTTCACTGACCCGGGTCCGTTGGGTACCTTAACTTTCAGAAGTGTCTGGTAGAGGATCTCATCCGGCAACCACGCAGTCTCACTGACTCTTCCACTTGTCCTCTCAGCAGGGCTCCTGATGGTAAGTCTCCCCTTCTGGTCTGTAACTCTACAACAGTCTCTGTTCCAGGTCTCCTTGCAGAGTCTTGCTCTCTTAGGGAATACACTGTGTTCCAAATTATTATGCAAAAAGTGTTTAGGAGTGATAAGGTAAGAATTTTTTTGTTTGTCAGTTAAACTCATTGATGGTGATGTGTGTCAGGGCTCTTTATATCACTGAAAGCAATTGCAGACACCTGTGCTAATTAGTTTGGCAGGTGTGTCCAATTAAAGGCAAGACTACTTAAGAAGGCTGTCCCACATTATTAAGCAGCCTACATTTTCTGCCAAAATGGAAAAGAAAAAGGATGTGTTGGCTGCTGAGAAGCAACAAATTGTGGAGTGTTTAGGTCAAGGCATGACTACAATCAACATTGCCAAGACACTTCATCGTGATCATCGCACAATCAAGAAGTATGTAGCTGATTCACAGCACACACGTGTGCATGCTGATAAGGGAAAATTGAGGACTCTTTCCAACAGGCAATTATGTCAGGTTAAAAGAGCAGCTGCAAAAATGCCTTGTCATAGCAGCAGACAAGTTTTTAAAACTGCTGGTGCCTCCAACGTCCCCTGAACAACAAGATGCAGGGTCCTTCAGAGGTTTGCAGCTGTGCGTAAGCCATCCTGTTGACCTCCTCTATACACTGTACATAAGCAGAAACGGCTCCAGTGGGCCAAACAATACATGAAGACTGACTTCAAAACTGTTTTGTTCACCGATGAGTGCCTTGCAACGCTCGATGGTCTGGATGGAGTGGAGGATGGCTGGTTGATGGACACCTCATGCAAACACGGCTACGGCGCCAACAAGGAGGAGGTGGAGTAATGTTTTGGGCTGGAATCATGGGGAGAGAGATTGTTGGCCCCTTTAGGATCCCTGAAAGGGTAAAGATGAACTCCATAAAGTATGTGGAGTTTCTCAAACAGCACTTCCTGCCATGGTTCAAGAAGAAGAACCGTGAATTCCGCAGCAAGATCATTTTCATGCATGATCATGCACCGTCTCATGCTGCAAATAACACATCTACATCTCTGGCTGCTATGGGCATAAAAGGGGACAAACTTATGGTGTGGCCCCCATGCTCCCCTGACCTCAACCCCATTGAGAACCTCTGGAGCATCATCAAAAGGAGTGTCTATGATGGCGGGAGGCAGTTCACATCTAAGCAACAGCTCTGGGAGAGTATTCTGTCCTCATGCAAAACAATTGAAGCAGAAACCATCCAAAAAATGACAAATTCAATGGACGAGAGAGTTCAGAAGCTCCTTTCGAACAAGGGGTCCTATGTGCAAATGTAACATCACCTAGAATAAAGTTTTGACTTGAAAACTGTTTGATTTTAGTTTGTAATAACCTGCTAATGCTTATAATGTCATAAATGACCATTTTTTTGTTCTTAATAAAAATGAAAAGGTTGAAAACTCTGCTGTGCATAATAATTTAGAACATGCATTTTGAGTGTTTATTTTTTAAATATACTGTTATCATTTGTTCAAAAACCTTTCAATTATACTCGATTAGTTGATGACTGGAAAATTACAATGACTGCAATTCATGTAGGTAATTTTGGAAAATATGAGAAAATATTATTTGCATAATAATTTGGAACACAGTGTAGTCTCACTTGTAGATCACACTGGAAAGCACAATCAGTAGCGTCTTCTCCTCTGGCTCTCTGCAGCACACTCCCAAGATGGCTGCCACACACTTCTCCTGTCTGAAGCTCCACCTCTGCTGAACAGGGTCTCTTTGTCATTGCTATAATCTTTCCTGTGGTAAACAGTGACATCTTGTGGCCAAAAATGAAATGTCAGTTAAATAGAATTATAATTACAGGAACAGGTGCATTCCCCTGCAGTCCCCGGTCCCCTGCTGGCTCTACCTCATACACTGGGATCTCAGGGCTCACCTTCCGCTTTACTGTGTATGGAACCGCCTCCCACCGCCCATCCAGTTTTCCATTTAGCCTCTTGGCCCGGACTATCACCCGATCACCTGGCACATACTCGTCCCTCTGCACCGGTCTCAAGTTGGGGTGCACTACTTGTTTCAGGCGTTCCCCCACAACCCTGTGTACTGCCCTAAGCCGGCAACGGTGTTCTTGTGCCCATGCGGTGGTACTTCTCGGCGGTGGCTGCATCGGATCTGGTATGTGGAGATCCTCAATCTCCTGACCTGCTCTCTCAAACATAAGCATATGTGGAGAGTAACCAGTGGTGCTGTGGACCCTATTATTATAGGCCCACATCAGCTCGGGTAAATACACTGGCCACCGAGCTTTTTGACTATCGTCTAAGGTACGCAACATCTGGATCAGCGTGCGGTTAAACCGCTCGCAGGCCCCGTTCCCTTGGGGATGATATGGGGTTGTGTGGGAGCGTTCAATACCATAGAGCTGATACAACTCACTCATCAAAGCACCCTGAAAGCATGCCCACTGATCTGAATGAATTCTTCATGGACACCCAAACACTTGTATAAAACGTTTACAGACTGCCTCTGCAGCTGACTCAGCCGTCTGATCCCTAGTGGGTACAGCCACTGCATATTTTGTGAAATGGTCCGTCATGACTAAACAGTAGGAGTGTCCTGAGGTAGAGTAACCGATCTAAACATAGTCAATCATCAAGAGTTGTAGGGGTGCAGATGATTGGATAGTTTGTACAGGGGCTCGTTGCTCAGGGCTTTTACTTAGCCCACATGGCCTACATTTGAGACATGCCTCGGTCACCATGCCCCCCAAGGCTGGACATTACACTAAGCGCTGGAGCCACTTATAGGTCTTATCACTCCCAAAATGGGTACCCCGTTCATGGGCTTCACGGGTGGCCGCTGGTCCCAGTGATATAGGAATGACAATCTGCTACCGATACTGCAACTCTGACTGTATGTATATGGTCCGGCACAGGATTCCCTGGGTCACACTCAGTTTATCCCACTTTCTCAGTAGCTTCTGACCCTCCTGTGTTAGGCTGGCTCGCTCTTCTGGCCAAGGCCAGATTTTAGTCCAGACACACTCTTTCATCTTCCATAGGTCTGGGAAGCTATTTTGGACCCTCTCCGAATCTTCCAATGTCTTCCCCAACACTATCGGCATCCCTGAGGCCACCCCACTTGAGTGTGTTACGTTCTGAAATGATGGGACTCTGCCAAGGTTTGAGACAACAACATCTTCTAATTCTTCATCACCACTCTGAGTTGGCAGCCCTACAGGGATTCTGGAGAGGGTATCAGCATTTCCATTCTCCCTCCCTTGCCGAAACTGGATATGGTAGCGGTACTTGGAGAGGCGAGCCAACGACCTCTGCTCCAGGGCACCTAGCTTAGCGTTTTCCAAGTGCGCTAACGGGTTATTGTCTGTCATCACGATCACTTCTGCGCCCATCAGATACTCTGCAAATTTTTCAGTCATTGCCCACACCAGCGCCAGAAGCTCTAACTTAAAGGAGCTATAGTTGTCAGGGTTGCGCTCCGATTCCCTTAAAGACCGACTACCATATGCAATCACCCTCTCACGTCCATCTTGAACTTGGGATAGCATGGCTCCCAGCCCCTGTAGACTCCCGTCAGTGTACAATAAGAATGGGCTATCGAACTGGGCATACGCCAGGATCGGGGCACTGGTCAGAGTCTTCTTGAACATCCTAATGGCTCCTTGCTGCCGTGGCCCCCACTCGATGGGGCGATTCTTGGGCCCTCCTGCGGTGCCCCTCAGCAACTCATTTAGTGGGCCTGCCAGATGAGAGAACTTGGGTATAAACCTCCTGTAATACCTGGCCAGTCCAAGAAAAGCCTGTACTTCCCGAAGGGTCTTTGCCTGGGGCCACTTCTGCATGGCTTCCACCTTGCTAGGGGCTGGCTATACCCCTTCTGGAGTGACCACATGTCCTAGATACTCTATATGCTGCTGGAACAGTTGGCACTTCTTGGGCTTGATCTTCAGCCCATGGTCTCGCAGTCGTCCCAGGACCTGCCACAGCTTTTGAAGGTGATCTTCTAATGAAGTTCCAAACACCACCACGTCATCCAGATATATCAACACTGACTCAAAGTTTAGGTCTCCCAGACAGTGCTCCATCAGGCGCTGAAATGTTCCCGGAGCATTGGACAGACCGAACGGCATCTGGTTGAACTCATAGAGTCCCATGGGTAAGATGAAGGCTGTTTTCGCTGTGTCTTTTTTGGCCACTGGCACCTGCCAATATCCACTGGCCAGGTCAAGTGAGGAAAAATACTTGGCATGATCTAGGGAGGATAGTGACTCTTCGATCCGGGGAAGAGGATAGGCATCCCGGACTGTCTGAGCATTCAGTTTCCGGTAATCCACATAGAACCACCGGTGTAGCCCATGGGCTTTTACTCTCCTGGATCACTTGATTCTCCAGCATGTTGGCCACCATTTCTTTTACCTCCTGGTACAATTTGGGCAGGATTTGTCTGTACCGCTCCCGAATTGGCACAGCATCGCCGGTAGGGATTTCGTGTTCAATGGCAGTAGCACACCCAAAGTCTTCATCATGTCTTGAGAATGCTTCCTAGTACTCCCACAGGGTATCTTCCAGAAGCTTTTGCTGCCCTGGGGTCAGGGACCAAAGATCCACCCCCATCAGAGACATGATCACTCGACCGTTCCACTCTGCTGTTGGGGGTCTCTCTTTGCTGGACCTCCACTGCATAAGTCCAAGCCAACCTCCCATTAGGCTATAGTGTGAAGCTCCTCCGTCGGAGGACGTCGCCCTCGGGTACATGGACTTCAGCCAGGAGGGTATTCCCAGGAACGATGAACTCACTGTCCAAGACATTGAGACAACGTATAGGCACTCCCATTAGGCTGTAGTCTTTCACAGTAGTGAGTGCTCGGGCCACTAGAGGGTGGGTCTGCGCTTCTCCCTGCAGAATAGGCTCAATGAGGACCTCCAGTCCATTCAGTGATCGCCCAGCTCCCACTGGAAGCAAGAACATTTTCTCCTGTCGTGGCAGAATCTTTACTGGGGTTCTCAGCGGTACCTTCACATGCCCAATAGAGCGTCCTGGCCTGATGCTCTTTTGCAAACTACAGCTCCTCACCATCTGCTGTAGAACCTTCTGAGTTGGTCGGTGTATGGTGGCCCACTGCCAGTATTTAGGCCCTTCTTTGGCATAGAGGCGATGATCTAGGTATCTCAACACATTCATGCCCAGCGTTACATCCAGTCCACTTCTGGATGGATGATTTACTAACACGACCCCCTTCTTGCCAATATCTTGTCCAAACAGTCGGACCTACATCCAGACTATCCCTTGTACATC
>ONZH01008665.1:0-23859 GCA_900303285.1 Rhinella marina
GGCAGCGAGTGACACAGGGGAAGGAGCAGTGGTGTGACCCGCAGGAGGTGTTGAACAGCCTTGGTTCCATTGAGTGGGGTGTTTAGCACTCATATGCCTGCACATGCTGGTGGTGGTTAGGCTAATAGTGGTGGCACCCCTGCTGATCCTGGTGTGGCACAGGTTGCACACCACAGTCCGTCGGTCATCCTGACTTTCTTTAAAGAACCTCCAGACTTGCGAACATCTAGGCCTCGCCACGGGAGCTTCACTATGTGAAACAGTTGCTGCTGATGCACCAGCTCTGGCCCTGCTTCTCCCTCTGGCCACACCACTGCCTCTTACAACCTGTTCTGGTGCAGCACTCGCCTCCGCCTCAGAAGCACTGTCTTCACTCGGCTTATCAACCCAGCTTGGGTCAGTCACCTCGTCATCCTCCGATTCCTCAGTCTGCTCCCCCCTCTGACTTCCTGCCCTGACAACTTCACCACTGTCTGACAACCGTGTCTCCTCATCGTCCGACACCTCTTTACAAACTTCTTCCACTAACTCAACATTGTCATCATCATCATCATCACCCACAGACTGCGACAGTTGGAAAACTTTGGCATCGGGAACGAGGTCAGCAGCAACCTGAGAAGTGGTTTGTGACTCTGGGAAGGGTCCAGAAAACAGTTCCTCAGAGTATGCCGGATAGGTTGAGGTGGAGGAGCCAGAGGAGTGCTCCCTTGGGTAACGTGGGTGGACTGCGTGGAAGACTGACTGGTGGACAAATTACTTGAAGCATTGTCCGCAATCCACGACATCAGCTGTTCGCACTGTTGTGGTTTCAACAGTCCTCTACCACGTGTCCCTGTAAGTTGAGACATGAAGCTAGGGAGTGTAGCTCTGCGGCGTTCCCCTGCTCCCTCATCAGCAGGTACTGTCTCACCCTGCCCCAGGACCACGGCCTCTGCCCCCTGCAGTAATTGAATGCCCACGCCCACGCCCTCGTCCTCGACCCTTAGCCCTGGGGTTCAACATTTTCTGTATATAAGTGTATTATATAAAAAAAATAAAATAAATGGGCCTGCTGTACTGAAACCCACAAAGTTGTTCAGTCTGGTTTAATTAAGTGACGTACAGAATGTGTCAACTGGACAGAAAATACGGATTGTAGTGAGTGGACAGCTGAACTGTGACACACAGAATGGTACCACACAGCTGTGTGAAATGGATTCGTATCACTGAGCTAAAACAACAAAGAAACTATTTTTTTTATATTTTTTCTTTTTTTTATATTTTTTTTTTTAGTTTTGTTTTTTTTGGAACGTGACGTGCAGAAACTATCGTAGACCTAACTCATACCCTGCTGACAGTGGCTATTTTGACTGCGACCCAGACAAATGTCGCAGAGATTTTTGTGATCAAGCTATATACGTGAGAGCAAAAGACCTTGTTGGATTAAGTGATGTACAGAAAGTGTCACCTGGACAGAAAATACGGATTGTAGTGAGTGGACAGCTGAACTGTGACACACAGAATGGTTCCACGCAGCTGTGTGAAATGGATTCGTATCACTGAGCTAAAACAACAAAGAAACTATTTTTTTATATATGTTTTTTTTATATTTTTTTTTAGTTTTGTTTTTTTTGGAACGTGATGTGCAGAAACTATCGTAGAGCTAACTCACACCCTGCTGACAGTGGCTATTTTGACTGCGACCCAGACAAATGTCGCACAGAGATTTTTGTGATCAAGCTATATACGTGAGAGAGCAAAAGACCTTGTTGGATTAAGTGACGTACAGAAAGTGTCACCTGGACAGAAAATACGGATTGTAGTGAGTGGACAGCTGAACTGTGACACACAGAATGGTTCCACGCAGCTGTGTGAAATGGATTCGTATCACTGAGCTAAAACAACAAAGAAACTATTTTTTTAATATTTTTCTTTTTTTTATATTTTTTTTTTAGTTTTGTTTTTTTTGGAACGTGACATGCAGAAACTATCGTAGAGCTAACTCACACCCTGCTGACGGTGGCTATTTTGACTGCGACCCAGACAAATGTCGCACAGAGATTTTTGTGATCAAGCTATATACGTGAGAGCAAAAGACCTTGTTGGATTAAGTGACGTACAGAAAGTGTCACCTGGACAGAAAATACGGATTGTAGTGAGTGGACAGCTGAACTGTGACACACAGAATGGTTCCACGCAGCTGTGTGAAATGGATTCGTATCACTGAGCTAAAACAACAAAGAAACTATTTTTTTATATATATATGTTTTTTTTTTATATTTTTTTTTAGTTTTGTTTTTTTTGGAACGTGACGTGCAGAAACTATCGTAGAGCTAACTCACACCCTGCTGATGGTGGCTATTTTGACTGCGACCCAGACAAATGTCGCACAGAGATTTTTGTGATCAAGCTATATACGTGAGAGCAAAAGACCTTGTTGGATTAAGTGACGTACAGAAAGTGTCACCTGGACAGAAAATACGGATTGTAGTGAGTGGACAGCTGAACTGTGACACACAGAATGGTTCCACGCAGCTGTGTGAAATGGATTCGTATCACTGAGCTAAAACAACAAAGAAACTATTTTTTTTATATTTTTTTTTTATTTTTGTTTTTTTTGGAACGTGACGTGCAGAAACTATCGTAGAGCTAACTCACACCCTGCTGATGGTGGCTATTTTGACTGCGACCCAGACAAATGTCGCACATAGATTTTTGTGATCTAGCTGTATACGTGAAAGCAAAAGACCTTGTTGGATTAAGTGACATGCAGAAAGTGTCACCTGGATAGAAAATACGGATTGTAGTGAGTGGACAGCTGAACTGTGACATACAGAATGGTTCCACGCAGCTGTGTGAAATGGATTTGTATCACTGAGATATAACAATAAAAAAAAAAAAGGGTTATATATGGCGATAGCTGCACTACTAGTGCCAGCCAGCCAGCCAGCCAAGCCAGGAGACAAAAAACAAAATGTCTTGTAGCCCTTAGAAGGGCTGTTGGGTTCTTTTGAGATCACTCCTGCCTAACAAAGAACTAAATGCAGGCCCTAACACTCTCCCTGAAACGCAGCAGCTCTATCCCTAACGACAACCAGACAGCATCAGAGCCGAGCACCGCGGGCAGTCACTAGTATATTCCAGGGTCACCTGATCAGGCCAGCCAACCCCTGCTATCGACATGTAAGGGCCCCACGTGATGTTTGGTGTACCGCAGAGTCTCCTGGCTTGTGATTGGCGCCAAAAATGCACAATGCGGAAGTTGCCATTTCCTCGAGCATGGCGAGATACTCATCCGAGCAGCGAGCACTTACAAGTACCGTAATACTCGAACGAGCACCAAGCTCGGACGAGTATGCTCGCTCATCTCTAATAATGTGCAATGTGTTTTTTAATAATGTTATACCCAAGCGGTTCCTGCTGGAACGCAATATTTGATGTAAGGTACTATTGACCTGCTTTAAGCGTTCCACGCTGGAGCGCACATCCATGTTGAAAGGTCAGGTGATCGCTGTTTTACAGCGATGTGCCTCACACCACCTCGTTCTGAATCGTGCACGATTCTCCATCCGGTTTGCAGCGTGCGCATCAAGCCTCGAGTTGGGAGCTGGCGCGCTTTGTGCACTGAGTGGAATATGGCCCCTGCAACTCCATTTTCACATGATTTAAGGTACCAGCTGTGTCTGTGATCATGTTAATATATGAGCTATAAAAGGAGGTCCTTTGACTGATGTTAACATTCCCCAGATGAAGCCTTAGAGGCGAAACGGCGTTGGGTGGTGGACGCGGCGGGACTCGTCTTACAGGCACAGGTACACATTCACACATGTCCTTTTTGTTTTTTGTATGGTTTGCTGCCTAACTACCAACCTTCTAGGTCATGGTTTTGGCCAGGTATATATGTTTGGATAGTGTTGGCAGTTTTAGCACCAATTTGCACTTTTCATTATGCATGTAGTAGCTTATGTGTACCGTGCACTGGTTGGATGACCCCCGCCACGTCCCCTTTTCTGTCCCTCAACCTGTGGTACCCCCTGCCACATGATTTAATATGCTTTTATAATTTTTGTGTCTAATGTGCAATCAATAAAGTATTTATATCGATATTGGTGTGTGGAGAATATTTATATTGAGTTTTTCGGTGGTTGTGCAGTGTTGTTGGTACGTCTCCACGTATAATATTACCATAGTATGTACTGATTGCCCGGATCAAGTGTGTTTAGGAGTTTGTATTTATCATGTACATTGGTCAAATGGCCTATGCGCAGCTCAGCCCTTGAAATTAATGTGGCTGAGATACTAAGTACACCCACTATAAAATGGATGGCATTGTGCTTGGTGAGCAGGGAGGGGGCCACTGTGCCAATGCAAGTGTCAGTACCTTCTCAAACAGCTGATCGTCAGGGGTCCCTGTTGGACCCCCACCTATCAGATACTGATGACCTATCCATATCTTTAGAGGGGATTTTATTCTTTTACATAGTGGTAACACAATTCTCAGAGCTATATAGACACTATCATCTCTCATATTAATACCTGTACCCATCGGTGCTCACAGTCTAAATTCCAGTATAATCAATATGTCTTTGGAGTGTAGGAGTAAACAAGAGTACTCAGAGGAAACCAAGGGAGATGCAAACTCCATGCAGATGTTACCCTTGGTTGGATTTGAACTTAGCTGAACCCCAGCACTAACAGTGCATTTCGACATATTTTTCTGCAGGCAATACAAATACTTATAACTTAATTATGCCTTCCCCCCAAATGTCTTTACACAAAACTAAATGTAATTCTTTTAACCTTTCCTCATAATTAAGACCCTCCATGTCCCCTTATCAGTTTAGTCGCTCTTCTTTTTACTTTTTCCAGTTCCAGGGCATCCTTTATATAAACTGGCATCCTGAAGTAAATTGTATATTCCAGATGAAGTTGCACCAAAGCTTTGTAAAGTGGTAATATTACATCCCTGTCTTTCAAGTCTATTCCTGTTTAATACATGGAAGTATTCTGCTGGTTGTAGAAGCCGCTGATTGACATTGCATGCTGCTATTTAGTCTATGTTCTATAAGGGCACCAAAATCCTTCTCTACAAGGGACTCTTCCAGTGTTACTTCCCCTAGGGCATATGATGAATGTAGATTATTAGCATCCAAATACATAACCTTCCCATGTCCATCCTGAGACCTTCCTTTTATTTTCTGCCTAGAAGCCCTATCCCTCCCAGATGGCTTACTGCTTGCTCCTATAGCTGTACTTCAAATACTTGCTATTTCACTCCTCTCTAGTTCAGTACCTACAGACGGGCATGCAGTAGTGAGCAATGTCTGTGATGAACCACTGACTCACTGAAATGTCTTATGTCACACAGTGACTACTGATTCATACTATTGTGCGGAGTCTCTCAGGGACCACTGACTCACTGTATTGTTGAGGGTCACAAAGATTCCTGGTCCAGACAGTGTCATGTAATGTTTACTATAGAAATAATTGCAGATCAGGTTTCATAATATAAGGAAGACTGTTTTCTTTTCCTGTAGACTTCAAGGACATAGAACAAGGTTTCTTAGAGTATGACTCACTGCTTACTTGTCAAAGTTCTCATACTTTAAAGAAAGCAAGAATTGTCTCTTTTCTCAGTTGTCTCCTACATATTGCCATTTTGGCTTAGTACACAGCTGCTCAGTGTTTTTCTACATCCCACCTGCCTCCTGAATACAGCAGCTATGACATGCCCTTAAATGGTCTGAAATAAAAAAGGATGGTATACTTACCTCTTTCTCCAGTGCAGGTGTATACACCGCCAATCTAGTCCTCCTGGCGCTGCTTGTGTACAAACTATAGCGGTAATGTGTCTGCATATGACATGTGACCACTGCAGCCAATCACTGTCCACAGCAGTGTCCCCTTCTGCAACCATTCTTACTATGTCGGCTATTACTGCACTTGCTGGCTGTGCATTTCAGAATTGTATATTCTTTCCTTAAGCCAAATAATAATAATTTAAACAGGGGGATTCCTAAAGGAATACTTACACATTAGATCATACATGTCCAGTTTTTCTATTGGTTTACATTCTTTAGATACCCATCTCAGACATTAGGCTAGGCTATGCCATCAATGTCATATAAGTGCGGGTCCCACCTCTGGGACTTGCTCCTATATCCAGAACAGGACCCCAAAAGTGAAGTAAAGTGCACAATGCATGCGCAGAGTGCTCTCCATTTATTGCTATGGGAGTTCCAAAAATAGCCGAGTGAGAGCCTAGTGGTGAATGGAGAGCGCACAACACATGAATGGCCACCTCTCTTTTCACCATTATACAACTGCCAGAAATAGTTGAGCCACTGCTCAGCCATTTTCAGGACTCCAATAGCGATGAATGGAGGGTGGCCACACTTGAGCAGTGCGCTCTTCTTCACTTCAGGGGGCCCATTCTGGAGATAGGAGAAAATCCCAGAGGTGGGACCCACACCTATCTGACATTGATGGCATATACTAGCCCACCAGGCCTTACCTAGTCACTTTCAGAGATGGTCTCTCTTAAATATCATACACCTAACACACACAAATGCTCTTGTAGCCAAACACTGCCTCTTATAGATGCACCTCTATCCCCACATAGCAAGGTTGTAGGGCAGCACCTGGGCACCAAAATGCTCATCAGAACATTATCTATGGCTCCTAGCACAGCAGCCACCACTGATTGATACCTACTCCTCCTGAAAGCTAACAACTAGGAAAACCATATTTCTGATGCCAAGTAATCTAATAGGATATGGTGGTAGTGCCACGTGTAGGACATATTGTATGTACATCATTATTTAAAGGGGTTTTCCAAGTTAAATTTATTGATGACCTATCCTCAGGATAGGTCATCAATATCCGATCAGTGGGGGTCCGACACCCGGCACCCCCGCAGATCAGCTGTTTGAAGAGGAGGCATGCGCCGTCCCAGCGCTGCCTCCTCTTCATTGTTTACACGCTAGCCGTAACATGGGTAGCGGTGAGCAGGTGTAATTACACCTAACCGCCCCATTCATTTCAATGGGAAGGCTCGTTCCTATACAAGTGTATGGGAGCAATCCTTCCCATTGAAATGAATGGGGCGGTTAGGTGTAATTACGCCTACTCACCGCTACCCATGTTACGGCTAGCGTGTAAACAATGAAGAGGAGGCAGCGCTGGTACGGCACGCGCCTCCTCTTCAAACAGCTGATCGGTGGGGGTGCCGGGTGTCAGACCCTACGATCTGATATTGATGACCTATCCTGAGTATAGGTCATCAATACATTTAACTTGGAGAACCCCTTAAATGGGGTAAAAAAAAAGCGTGGGTCAGGCTGGTTTCACACTAGCGGCAGCCTTCCAGCTGGATCCATGCCGCCACTAATGCACGAGTGCCGCCAGAACTCTGCTCTGGCCCCATTGACAATAATTGGGGTGGGGCGGAGTTCCAGCCGCAGCAAGGCAATCATGCCAAGAGGTGGCCGGAATAAAACTACGACATGGTAAATGGGGCCGGAGCGTACTTTCGGCCGTACAGGTGCACTAACGGCAGCACGGATCAGGCAGGCTGTTCACCCGCCGAAACAGCCTGCCAGAGAAGGCTGCCACTAATGTGAAAGTAGCCTTACCTGTAAGGTTCAACCACCTTAAAGATTATGCAGCTTCATTGCAAAATAAAAGGCCTGTCCTCTGAATAGCAGAATATCTACATCTTTATCATAGTTGGCAAGGAGAACCCAAAAATGGACTGATATCAGCCTGCTATTCCAAAGGAGTCCAGATACTTTGATAGCTGGTTTAATCCATTTATTGTCAGTATATAAAAGCAATCAGTTTTGGAATGGTGCCAGTCTATTTCTCAAGCAATATAAACAATTTTATTGTGTATTGCCTGAGGTATGGTACAGAACTGGTACAGTCCTAAAACGCATTGCTTTTATGTACTGACACTAAATGGATAGGTCAACTGGACATCCCCTATAAAGAGAATGGTCTTAGTAGTTTGTTCATAAACTATTATCATGGTATTGATCAATTCCTAAATTCACGAGTCCATTTTCAATGGCAATTTGACCCAATTGAATGATGTAAGTATTTAAAGAAATTTTAATTCCATAGTGTTTGACCATTATCCAGTATACAGTCCCTGACAGAAGTTCTGTCGCTTATCCATGTTGTGGAAACCAAAGCTTATAACCTGACTTAAAATTCATCCATTGGTTTTAGAAATGACTCATATGAAAGCTGAAACCCTCCCAAATGAGGTTTTTTTACGAAAATAAATTTGCTTCACTGCTGAAATATTGATCATTTAATGAACAATGAAAGGTCAGATTTTGGCAAGACAAAAGTTTTGTCGTCCCACAGAAAGTAATGTGAAAATCAAACAAATAATTCACTTCAAATACAAAGATATGTTTCATAACATTGGTCAATGAAGTTGTGGTGCTATTAGAGCCATATTTAATATTTTGTGTGACTTCATGATCTTGAAGGACTGCATCCATGCGTTTCGACAATGATTCATACAATTTATTGATGAAGTCATCAGGAATATGAGTCATTTCTAAAACCAATGGATGAATTTTAAGTCGGGTTATAAGCTTTGGTTTCCACAACATGGATAAGCGACAGAACTTCTGTCAGGGACTGTAATTCATTCTGTTCACGCCATATCTTTAATGTATCACTAAAACTGGCTACTTAGCAGGTAGTGAATTTTCTTTCTTGCATTTTAAAGGGAAGAGAAGCCTTGGTAGCCCCAGCCCTGCTGCCAACTTCCAAAAAAGCCATTGTGTTAATGACCAGAGTCATCTGTCAGCCAAATACCCATCTTGAAAACTGCATATGATCTTTTCACCTCCAGAAACAATAGATACATTCCATATACATTGTCTCCATAGATATAAATAACATCTTGGTGTCACTACTTCCTGTTCCGTCCCTGTGTCTCCCAGTATCACTCTCTGCAGACCTCTCAGTAACACTATTGTGGAAAGCAGACATGACATAGAGAGGTTAATATATGCCTTTGCCTAGTTCATTTTCTATTATTATGCCTTGAAAGTCTTTTGTTTCCTGAAACCAGCAGGCAAATTAACCAGAGACAATGTCGTTTTCGCGTGTCGTTTCCATTAGTACTTTTTAATTTAGTCTTCATGGGGTGTAGTCGTGTAGGTTAGTTTCTCAAGTTTAACAGGGAATGGATGAAATTGGTGAGCAAGATAAAAAAATACATTCAAGGTCGGGTTCACATTACTGTTTTAGTTCCTTCAGTTTCTGTTCAGAATCCTGTTTTTAACCAGCATGGAGGGTTTTTTTTCGTCCTGTCTAATTAATGGAATCTGCGATGAAGGCCCCTAATGGAGCCTCCAACACAGATGTGAACTATGGGCATATCACGAGAACATGCTCGATCCCCTGATGCCTGACTGCAGCGATGACTGCTACATATAAAAGCAGCAAAGCGAGAGGGCAATGATAATTGATGACTGGTTCAGTCTTGATCATTGGCCTATGTATCAGCCTGTGTATATGGCTCTTATTCACATGACCCCTTCTTTTGCTTCTTTTGTTCATGTCAAACAGGGCCTTTGAAGTGGACAGAGTTCAGTGCCCCAAGATGACTTACAGCAATAGAAATTCATTGACAGACATGGAGATTATTTCTTCTTATAAAGGTGATTGTACTTATTTTTTGGCATACACAAAATTCTAGTTCATTTATTTTTGTTTTCAATGCTGATACCCCAGTTGGTGGAGGCTCCAGCAACTGGGATATCAGTCCAGCTTCTAATACATCTGGTATTTAATATGGGAAGCTGCTGGCTTTATTTATCAAACTTTGCAGTTGCAGACTTACTCAAGGCTCCCATAGACATCAGTGAATTGCCGACCGACCATCTCTGAATGGCGAGTTCGGTTGTTACTTAATGTGTATCGGGAATTCATGACTGTCCCCCAACAGATTAATTTTTCACCCATTCCTTTCATTCTTCCAGGAGATATGCTGCGGTGATCTCTCCCCATGGAATACACCTACATATGTGCTCGAACCAGAACCAAATGAAAACTTTTTATTACAAGATCAATTTCAACAATTTATACTAAATTATCTAAACCGCCAAAGAGTGTAACTACAGAAAGTTAATCTGAAGCCGGTGCTGGGCATGGCGACTAAGGAGCAGTGTTATGTGGTATCGAGTAGTTTGTATGTGAAGTACTCAGATACCACCTCCTCTGCCAGCAGTATTCTTCCAACCATTCTCATGGGCTTGTTTTTCATCTTAAACATCACTAACCGTTCCTTCTTGATTGCAACATTTATATGGGCTCCATATGGTGATCTTTTTATGCACCATTTTATTTTTAAATTTCCAGCCATGATTGTTCAAAGTTCAAGTACCTGCTCATACAACCCACTAGAGTTATTGATGCAGATTCTAAGATAATACAGATTCTGACTCTAATCCTCTCACTAAGCACCTCAGAAGTAAAGAAGCTATCATCACAGGGTTTCCTTAGTTTTGTAAGTGGTTAATAGCCTTGACTTCCTGAGACCTTTATGTGTGTGTTTGGCACCCGCCATGCAGGTGCTGTAATGCCGCATGTTTGTGATGTGAATTTCCTTTTACAAAGGAAGTTCTCCTGAGCTTCCCAGTATGTGTGCTTTTGTCATATTTTAAAACAAGATCAATTGAGTTAAAAAAAAAAATCTTTTTAGTTCTGTATGGTTATTTGTTTTATACACTACTTTGTGATATATTAGACTGTCAGCAAGTAGTTACATATGTCAACTTATCAGTAAGTGTTTTGTGTCAGAGCATGTCAACTTTTACACTGCACATATGGTAGCTTGCCAGAGTGTCAGCTGCTCAGTTACAGAACCATATTCAAAAGGGGGCCATATACATTGGACTAAAGTCCAACCCTGCTGTTTTCAGCTGGGCTGTCCAACCATCTTACATGTATTATATGTCATTCATCAGATACCAGGAGACAAAAATAATTTTTCACAAGCCTGATCCTTTGTTCTCAAGTAAGATAAGCCACCATCAGCAATGTCTACCAATGAATTATACCCCTATCTTTGAGAAGACAGGCACGTTTGGCTGAAAAAAGCATGTATGTATTTAGGAATGAAGGAACAGCTCTTGAATGAATGAACATTTGGCTGACATTTATTGAGTGTGTATGGCAAACTGGATATGTAATATTGAAAACCAGCTAGTGAGGTTGACAGATAACCCTACACAACTTATCTGCAGAAATAATACTCTGCTAATCGTATGAAACCATGGGTATAGATAATTTATTGCAAGATAAACAACCTGTGTGAGCGGGAAGAATTAATTTGTCATCCTGTTACTTCAGTAGTTCTTACTTACTTGAGACTTGATCAAGTTACAATTCTAGATACTTAAATCCATACTCTTCCTGTTTCTTGACTGATATATTGACCTTTGTCCTTGACCTTTGCCATACGTATGCCTAATCTCATCCTGCAGATTTCTTCACATCCATTAACATTTATTACTTATACTAGCTTCTGGCCTTCCTTACATATATAATTCTCAGAGCTGTCGATTGACTGTAGTGATCTTGACATGCCATTGTAGAGTTACAGCTAATGCTATATATATTACTTGGTACGAAGTGAATGTGGATCCGCTATGTCACTTGAACTGATCTGGCACCAAAGGATGTTATCTAAGTGCCTCCCTGGTCTTCATTCTTTACTCCTATACAGGGATCTAGACTCTTCTGCAGGAGAACCACCAAGCTGTTACCTTTTGGAGTAATCTCCATTCAAGTGGCTGCTGACTCACGGGGTCCAGATACACCAGTGTGGAGCACTGAAGATCAGACAAAACTATAGTCAGTGAGAGGCCGAGGTCAGGGCAAGCTCAGAGTACATGCAATCTGATAGTCCAAGGTCATGGCGGGCAGCTCAGGGTCAGAATAGAGATTAGGAGGTCAGGTAGCAAAGGGTCAAATCTGGGAAACAGGCAGAAGTCGGTACATGGGCAGACAAACTTAGAAACAGCACACCTTTGCAGGACACTAGAGAACCAGAAACTATTGCCCAGGCAATCTCTCACAAGAGGGGGCATGCACTGAGCCTTAAAAAGCCAAAAATTGTGGGCGTGTGATCTACCGGCAGAGAGAGGCCTATCCAGGAAGAAACAAGCTGCTGCTTGCATGGAGGGCCAAAGCTACTCCAGTGGCCAGGCCCACTGGGAAAGAGGGGAGCAAGGCCAAGCACCAGAACCAAGTGACAGCAAATAGTCATGTAATTTATTACAATGCAGCCCAAAATCTTCTACGTCTTGACATCCTTAAAAGTTCTCAAACTTTACAGTTAGATATACTTTATAGAACATGTTGGCAATAATGTGGTAATCAGCAAGTAAAGCTGAGAAAGTTTGAAAATACAAAGTCAAGAGTATTACTTATCCCAGCATCCATTGATGTGTTCTACAGCATACGTAGCAGGACTATTGCTGAGGCAATCATCCACTCCCAGTTCCTAGGATAGGATACAAGGTCAATGATCAATGGCGTTTCCAGAGTCACCCCTGCAACTCTCCTGCCTGCTAAGCAGGTACAGTATGGCTCCCAATGCCTGATTACTGTTTACAGACAGGTACATCTATTATTGGACTTATTGACCAAATTATATATTTTTTTTAACTGGGGGGGCACCAGTTGACAAATAGGATCTTGGAAAGGTACTCTTACATTAAAGCTGCCCAAATGCACTTTGGGAGGTAGGTATACAAATATCTTCTTTTAGAGATTGTATTCATTTCAATGGACGGAGCCATTTGAAATAATTAGCTAAAGAATATAATAATAAACATAATATTAATTTTGTATGCAGAGCAATTTCTCTAAATTAACAGTTTGTAAAATTGACTGGAAATACACCTCATTACTGAAAACCACCAGTCACATTACTACTTAATACTTTGGACGTTACTGCATGTTACAAACAACATTTTCACTGACAATTTAGCTGAAACATGAGGTCTTGTCCAGTTTACATGTTGTAATCTTCTACAACTGTGCCTAATTTTTGAAGCCTTTGGTAGAATTAGGTGTGGACCGTGTCCAGCTCTTGTGTGGAAACTGGTTGCTATCTTCATTGCAATGTTTGGATTAGAATACCTCCCTTCATTTTGGAAGTTTGTCACGATTGCACTGTATTGTGTTCTACTTCTAAATCTTTGTACAAACTGAGGATTTTTCATTCATTCATGGCCATTTCTAATTTCTATTACATTGCTGATACATTTATTTTATACTCTTTATACACTTCATAGGTCTGCAAAGGTCTCCACATCTTGTTTCTTAATAATTCTACAAATGAATTAACAGAATTAATTCTAAAAGGTGATATAATCAAATTATTACATATAAATTTATATATGCAGTTCCCAGTCTAATCAGATCAGGAAGGGACAAAACAGCAACCTATTATAAGCCAAGAGTTACACTATAAACTATGTGTGAGTGCGTGTGTAGGCAAAGCAGAATTGATTCAAATGCTGAGGCCGGCAGTGTACTTTCCTTGCCCTAAGGGCTAATTTTAGGGTTGCAAACTAGGCAACTGCATAGGCTCCTATTTATTAGGGGTCTTCCAATAATGGTAACACCAGAAAAAAACACCCATTGTTTTTGTTAATATTTGGGAGTGGAATTGCAGTATTATTTGAAATCTTTAGCGGGTATTATTTCAGTTACTTTATATTATTTGGTCACTATATGAGGGTATTATGTGGGATCTTTAACTCCTTAACAAGTCATCACATATATATTCATAACAGGTGAGTTCTGCTTACTGCCTTGTAATGGAAATATACATCTCAATGATGTCATGGGTACTGTCATTTACGTGCAAAATCATGGTATGAATGAGGCTGCCATACAAGGCTGTGCTTCTGCCTTCATTTCCAAGTTCAAAGATAACTCCTATCCTAGCATGTTAAGCCCTTAGATGCTGTGATCAATAGTGATCATGGTATCTAAAGTGTATGAGAAAGTAAGGGGAATCCCTCTATAGGACCACTGGATCCCAGCAGTGCAATCAAGGGTCACCGAAGATTTACTATGGCCCCAGTTATCAAATGACTGTTGCTTGAAGTTCCCAAGGATGTTGGACGGAGCAGAATTAAAAGGGGTTGTCCACTTTTTACTGTTGATCAGGATAGGCCATTAATATCAGAGGGGTCTCCCAGCAACCCCCACCCCAATCAGTTGTTTAAAGAGAAGGTAGCACTCATATGAGCATGACCTTCTCTGCTCTGTTTACTTGCGCTTCAACAATTTCAGTGGTGAGCAGGTGTAATTACAACTATGGCGTCCCCATTCACTTCTATGGGACGGCTCTGTCTGTTGAAGTGGATAGGACAGAGCCATCTCATAGAAGTGAATGGGGGCGCCATAGTTGTAATTACACCTGCTCACCACTGCAATTGCTGCAGCAAGCAGATAAACAGAGCAGAGAAGGCAGCGGTCATACCAGCACTGCCTTCTCTTCAAACAGTTGATCGGTGGGGGTGCCAGGAGTCAGACCCCTGCTGATCTGATATTGATGACCTATCCTCAGGACAGGTCATCAACAGTAAAAAAAAAACAAAAAAAACGACAACCCCTTTAAGCTTGATATAGTTCATTAAAAAATAAAAACATGCATTTATGTTACTGCCATAATCATAACGACCCACAGAGTAAAGTTAACTGTGCAACATTTTTTTTCATTCTTCCCTTGTGAAATTATAAAAGTAAGGGTAAGTCAATGGAATGCATTTACTATGACATAATTAAAACATGTTTTTGTCATGCAAAAGTATTAAAACCTAAAATAAACTGTATATATTTTGTGTTGCTGTATTCAAACCAAGTCTTAGAACAAAGTTAACATGTTATTTTTAACACACAGTAAACAGTGAAAAAAAACATAAATAACAATCAGTTTGTTGCATTTCTCCTCCCAAAATTTATAAAAACTAGATCAATAAATTATATGCACCCCAAAAATGGTGTCATTGAAAAATACACCTTGCCCTGCAAAAAAAGCAAGCCCTCATAGATCCACATTAACAGAAAAATAAAAAGATATGGCTCTTGCAATAATGAAAAAAGTTACTTTCATTCTCCAGGTCAGTACAGTGCGTTTTTATTTTAAAAAATTAAAAACCTTGAAAAATATTTTTTCTTTTATTCTCCATATTCTGGCCCCTATATCATTTTTGTATTTATGTGTGCAGAGCTGTCTGAAGGCTCATTTTTTGCAGAACGATCTGTACTTTTCACTGATACCATTTTAGGGTGTGTACGACTTTTTAATCACTTATTAATTCATTTTTTGTGGGAGGAGAAGTGACATAAAAAGGACAAATCAGCCATTTTGATATTTTTTTTTCCATTTTGCCATTTTCCGTATGGGATTACACTTTTTCCGTATGGGATTACACTTTTTATATTTTAAAGGGGTTTTCCGGGATTGTACTACTGATGACCTAACCTCACATGGCCTAGGAGCGGCCTCAGCTCCATTCAAGTGAATGGGACTGAGCACGATACCAAGTGAAGCCGTTGTACAATGTACGGCGCTGTGCTTGGTTAGAGGGGAGAAGGTAGCGGCGCTCATGGGAGCTCCGGTACCTTCTCAAACAGCTGATCGGCGGGGGTCCCGGGTGTCGGACCCCCACCGATCAGATACTGATGACCTATCCTGAGGATAGGTCATCAGTAGTACAATCCCGGAAAACCCCTTTAATAGTACGGGCATTTTTTCAAGCCATACTTATGATGTGTATTTTTATTTTTTTTTAATGTTTTTTTTTTTCCTTTTGGAGAAAGAGGGGATGATTTGAATTTTTATATATATATTTTTTAATTTATAAAAACGTTTTTTTGTTTTCTGTATGAAACAGCAGGCGGGCTATGACGCACACTCTGCTCAGGAGCGGGTTCCACCTTTAAAGTCCAGACTGCCAATGTAAATAGCCATATGGCGGTTGGGAAGGGATTAATACGTATGATTCGGGTCACTATATTGTGGTTTTATATGGGCTATGTATATCAGTACTACAGGCACTGTATGATGTTATTATGGCTAAAATTATGAAAACAACTGTCTAAAATGGCAAACAAGGACCCTATTAGCTTGTCACTGAAGGTACCATTTTCTGCAAACCCGGCCCTGCCTGCACTTTTTGTCTGGTCACCTGGTATTTGTGTTACACTTTATAGCAGTTTAATTGTATCTTTTTGTACGAGTCAGCATTTCCATAAACTGCATTTCTTGTAAATTCTTTGTATGCTATCACTTGCTTAGCACATTTAATACATCCATCTTCTTATGTGTGAACTCAATACTATTTATTAACATTCTTTGGTTTTGCAGAGTCATTCACTCACCACAGTGCCGAGACCGAGTATATTTTTGAGTCATCATACAGTTCAAGTACCTCTTACCACATCCTATTACCACATTTCTAGACCTGAAGTTCTAAATACTGGTAGAAACATTTCTAGTAATGCTATTTCAGGTGTCCTTTTTCACATTTTACATTTTTTTTCACAACTTTTCAAACCTTTCTTTAGCCACAAAAATGTTGATGATTAGAGGAGAGCCATTTATGAGAACTTCTGTAAAAAATATCCATAATATTTTTCTCGAAAGAAATGATTAACTTAGAATCATTGAGCTGTTTGGAGTTTCATAGGAGTTTTTATAGCTCTCTTTTTTCAGAATGAAAGAATTAAAAAAAGGACAAAGTAATAGTGTGATTAGAACAAAATGTATTATAAAAGTCTAATAAAAAGTCTACAAAAAGACAATGAAATAAGTGTAATGGCTGTATTACACCTGATTGTTAGGAAGGAAGCATTCCCAGCAATCGCCTGCTTGTCAATAAAGAAAACCACTGCTTTTACATGCAGCGATCTTCTCCACAGTATGGGGAGGAGTGATCGCTAATGGCTTTGCTTGTCCCCATACAGAATCATTATTTGCCAGCAGTAAACAGGAACACAAGCAGAGATATCAGCAAACTTTGCAGGACACAAGGACCTTGATGCTGAGGCACCTGGGAAGGGGCTGAGCCACTTATATACATGCAGAAGGACTAGGATTGGTCACCCCTATGCTAACCATATAAATCACGGGAAGTGATGTGTGCCTGCCCATAAGGAAGTCCTATAGGGAACAATCTAAAAGCATGCTGTGACCAGGGCTGGAAGGAAACCGTGGAGCGGATTCACCGTCGAACACAGAGCGTGGGACCGCAGTGGTAAACAGGGGGACATCGGCAACAGTTCCAGAAAGACAGCATCCCGTGTAGTCAAGGTAGTTTTGTAATTGGCTCAGTGGTTATGATTACTCAGTTTATTTTTGTAAATGGTTTTTCCACTGTCTAACCCTTTTTCAATATGTCCCACAAAATGTACAAAGATTAAAAAAAATTCCCTCACCCACTTTCAGTTTCCTCATTCCAGCACACAGCCTCGACTCCCTCTTCCTATTTGTCCCCCATGTGTAAACCTTCAGACAGGGCCATGTGTTCTGCTGCAGCCATTGACTGCCCTCAGTGATGACTTGCCCCAAACAGCACATCCATGCTGGGTCTCACCGGTATATATGCAAACTCCTGAATCCACCTCATGTACGCATGCACAGGGAAGTGACGTCCTGTCCATAGCCCAAGGAGAAAGTCTGGTAAACGGACATTACGTCGGCAGAAGCAGGATTTTCCCTGTGACTAGGTTTTCAAGCGGCTAATCCATGTAACATCGGGACAGTAGGTATATCATAAATTTTCTTCTGCAGGCGAGTTATATGTATCTAAGGTGGGTTTGCGGGACCCAGACCCAGCTTGATAATGCTAATGGCATGGTGGTTTAGACAAAACATTGGGGATTTCCCTGTGATTAATTTTATTCTTGAATTTCATTATTTTTAAGAGTAACTAAAAATTATAACTTTCAAAGCAGCAGGATGTTAAATGAACCTTTCTTCTTTTCCATGTGGGAACAGTGCAGGTAGTTGCTATGAAAACAACGCCATGTATCAGAATAAACTAGAAACACCTTAAGGAAACAATTCTTCTGTACGGAGATGAAATACATTATCCAAATAGAGGAGGACATTTCCTCACTAATTACAGGCTTTTTATGGAGCCACAGCTTGCAAAGAAAGGATTTGCTCCTGTAGACTTTCAAGAGATTTTGTACATGGAGTGAGCTGTACAGTTGGGATCAAACACGCTAAGAGTTTGATCTTGTGTAAATCTCACTTCTAAAGGATTTCTCACTCCTACCTTTCATCAGAAGTAAGGCATTACAAATGCACATCAAAGAGTAAAAGTACGGCTCACATTTCTTAGAAACCTCAATATGTGTCTTGTGGGTTAGAATGAAAACATAACATAATAAGAGAATAAATGGGGATTGAAGTGGTGGAAAATCCAGGAGATGGTGGTAGGAAACAGGTGACAATGTTTAGCAATGATCTAACTGCACATGGAACTTTCCCCATTGGTTGAGAGGCTGTAGTATAGTATGTTCAGACATGGCAGACATTTTCTGTAAAATCTGCAAATCTGCAAGAAATCTGCATATTTTATGCAGATTTTATGTGGCTATGGATTTTTCTCCGGTTTTCACCCTTTGCATTATGGCTGTGGTAGGCTGTGCATTGAGAAGAGTCTGTCTCTGAATTGGCTATTGACTTTTTTGCCGATACCACCAGGAAAATGTAA
This sequence comes from Rhinella marina, assembly GCA_900303285.1. Classification (NCBI taxonomy): domain Eukaryota; kingdom Metazoa; phylum Chordata; class Amphibia; order Anura; family Bufonidae; genus Rhinella; species Rhinella marina. The sequence goes on from ONZH01008665.1 coordinate 18,756, forward strand.
GACTATTGATAATGGTCACCACATAGAGCTTGGAAGACCTCACCATTTCACGTCAGTATCAACAACCAGTCTCAAATAATGGGTGAGGAAAGAGTCTTCTACCTTCATATGATAAAACACTCTACTAGCATAACAAATATCTTGCTCTTCTAATATTTCTTGTGGGCCAAAACACATTTCAAAGGTCATCCTCCAGATATTAAAATCTTCCATCTGGACTGCATCTACTCCACCTGGGAATCACAGATATTCTGCTCATAGATTTCATAGATTGTAAGCTCTTGTGAGCAAGGACCTCATTCTTCTTGTTTGAGTTGTTGACATGTTTGTTGCTATGTTATTTATGACTGTTTGTACTTGAACCCCCTGATTGTAAAGCGCTGAGGAATATATTGGTGTTATATATATAACAATTATTATTATTATTATTATTCTGTGGCTGTTGATATAAAAAAAACCAAGGCTGGTGCAACACCGTGGGATGTTTCAACAAAAGGAATAGTTATTCTTTTTACTCTAATAAAATCCCTAAAAAAGTGCTTTGAATAAAAAAAAAGGCAGCACGCCCCTCAGTAGCCCAACCCTAGGTTCTGGCCTCAACAGCTTCTTTCAGGGTATGGTACTGTACATAGCATGAAGATATTTATTATTCCCTTTGTGCCAGAATTCTGGTGGAAAGTCACAAATGTTGGCTCATGGCCTCCTCCCTTTGTAGTGTGATTTCACGCTGGAGGTGGTCGCTGTGTGTTGGAACTTTATGCTTCTATCCGCAATTTCACATACGTCATAGGTAGGTTAGCGTTAGGTCCGTGCCACTTTGAGATACCTTGACGGGGTAGTCTCATTTTAATATCAGTAATAAAAAGAAAAAAGGAGTTTATAAAGGGATGGGGATTAGGCAAAATGGAGAGGTGATATGTCAGGAGATGAAAATTGGAGGAGGACTAGGAATAGATGTAGGCAGCAACCCACTTTAAAGGAGATTACGGATCACCAAAAGTGTACCGCGAAGGACAAATCTTTAGAAAAAGGTGGTGGTGCGCCAAATCATCCAGAAGAAATAGGGGAAATAGGTGGAATAAATGTACAGTCACCAGCAGTAAGTGTAGTGGAGAGTTGTGACTTCTACAGAAAAGGTAAAAGATATGCAGAGATAAAATATTTCATAACATACATCCAGACTGACACAGTCAAAAGACTGCCGTAAAGTGGTGGCGTGGTGGCGTGGTAGCGAGTATCAAGTATTAAATTGTAATGAACATACAAAAATACTTAAAAAGCACAGCTTTCCACAGCTCAATAAAATCCGAATGGAAATTGGTCCACTTACTTCACCAGGGAGGAGGGTCGCGGAATAAACTCAAGACACCCGTACCTTTCCCTCCCTCGCCGAGATCGCCTGTAGAATTATGGATACACCACGTCCCTTCAGATGGATGACTCTAGGACCTCTATAGTGGTAGGTATCTTTATTAGATCAAGCTCAACGCGTTTCGGAGAGTCAGTATCCCCTTCATCAGGAGCAAAATAAATAGAGATGAGCGAACATACTCGTCCGAGCTTGGTGCTCGTTTGAGCATTAGGGTATTCGCATATGCTGGCTACTCGGACGAGCATATCGCGATCCTCGAGGAAATGGCATCTTCCTCTTCCTGCATGTTAGGCGCCTTTTTTCAGCCAATCAACATGCAGGAGAGTCTTTGGTACCTCCTAGCATCACGTGGGGCCCCTACAAGTCGATAGCAGGGATTGGCTGGCCATATCAGATGACCTGGGAATATAAGAATCTGGTCCCGCGCTGCTCGCGTCAGACGCCGCCTGCAATGAGATTAGGGATAGAGCTGCTGTCTGTCAAGGAGAGTGTTAGGGCCTCAATTTAGATGTTGGTTAGGTAGGAATCACCCACAAAGAACCCAACAGCCCTTCTAAGAACTACAAGCACCTTTTTTTTTTGGTCTCCTCCTGGCTGCTGGCTGGGACTTGTAGTGCAGCTACCGCCATCTTGGCTGCACACTGTTAGGGCGTGAAATTAGAATGTGGTTAGGCAGGAATCATCCACAAAGAACCCAACAGCCCTTCTAAGGGCTACAAGCACCTTTTTTGGGGGGGGTCTTCTCCTGGCTGGGACTTGTAGTGCAGCTACCGCCATCTTGGCTGCACGCTGTGCACAGCGACTGGTGGTAGAAGGGACAGCACGTGGTCCACACAGACCCAAAAGAAATTGCCCAAAGTCCTCTCAGTACTCATTTTTGCTGCTGCTGGTGCTGCTGCTGTACCTTGGCTTGCTGGGATCTGTAGTGCAGTCAAGGGAATACGTTTTTTTATCATTTCTATACACTACAGTCCAGTGAACAATTATGTAGTGTACTGTACAGTAGCGTCAGTCTAGGGAATACGTTTTTTCTCTCTGTTATGTATACTACAGTGCAGTGAACAATTATGTAGTGTGCTGTACAGTAGCGTCACTCTATAAAATACGTTTTTTCTCAGTTATATGTACTACAGTCCAGTGAAAAATGGAGTGGTTTGCGGTAAAATAGCCGCCATTTAAAGACTACGTTTTTTCTCAGTTATATGTACTACAGTCCAGTGAAAAATGGAGTGCTTTGCGGTAAAATAGCCGCCATTTAAAGACTACGTTTTTTTCTCATTTATACTATACTACATGTACTACAGTCCAGTGAACAATTCTGTAGTGTGCTGTACAGCAGCGTCAGTCTATAAAATACGTTTTTTCTCAGTTATATGTACTCCAGTCCAGTGAACAATTATGTAGTGTACTGTACAGTAGCGTCAGTCTAGGGAATACGTTTTTTTCTCTTAGTTATATATACTACAGTCCAGTGAACAATTATTTAGTGTGCTGTACAGTAGCGTCAGTCTAGGGAATACGTTTTTTCTCTCAGTTATATATCCTACAGTGCAGTGAACAATTATTCAGTGTGCTGTACAGTAGCGTCAGTCTAGGGAATACGTTTTTTCTCTCAGTTATGTATACTACAGTGCAGTGAACAATTCTATAGTGTGCTGTACAGTAGCGTCAGTCTATAAAATACGTATTTTCTCTCAGTTATATGTATTACAGTCCAGTGAAAAATGGAGTGGTTTGCGGTACAATAGCCGCCATTTAAAAACTACGTTTTTTTCTCATTTATATATACTACAGTCCAGTGAACAATTCTGTAGTGTGCTGTACAGTAGCGTCACTCTATAAAATACGTTTTTTCTCAGTTATATGTACTCCAGTCCAGTGAACAATTATGTAGTGTACTGTACACTGTATATAAAATACGTATTTTCTCTCAGTTATATGTATTAAAGTCCAGTGAAAAATGGAGTGGTTTGCGGTACAAAAGCTGCCGTCTAAAGACTACGTTTTTTCTCTCAGTTAGATATCATACATTGCAGTGACAAATTGAGTGGTTTGAAGTACAATAGCCGCCATCTAAAGACTAAGTTTTTTCTCTCAGTTATGTATTATACAGTGCAGTGACAAATTGAGTGGTTTGTGGTACAAAAGCCGCCATCTAAAGACTACGTTTTTTCTCTCAGTTATATATTATACAGTGCAGTGAAAAATTCTGTCGTGTGCTACACTCTAGCCGGAGTGTAGAAAATATACGTTTTTTTCTCTCAGTTATATATCCCACAGTGCAGTGAACAATTATTTAGTGTGCTTATACAGTAGCGTCAGTCTAGGGAATACGTTTTTTCTCAGTTATATGCACTACAGTCCAGTGAAAAATGTAGTGGTTTGCGGTAAAATAGCCGCCATTTAAAGACTACGTTTTTTTCTCATTTATATGTACTACAGTCCAGTGAACAATTCTCTAGTGTGCTGCACAGCAGCGTCAGTCTACAAAATATGTATTTTCTCTCAGTTATATGTATTACAGTCCAGTGAAAAATGGAGTGCTTTGCGGTAAAATAGCCGCCATTTAAAGACTACGTTTTTTCTCAGTTATATGTACTACAATCCAGTGAAAAATGGAGTGTTTTACGGTACAATAGCCGCCATTTAAAGACTACGTTTTTTCTCAGTTATATATACTACAGTGCAGTGAACAATTCTGTCATGTGCGGTATAGTAGCTGCACTCTAGTGTTGACACCAACAAGTGACCAAGTTAGTTGAGGTAGCAGGTGAAGCACATAAAATTTTACACTGACACAGCATGGCGGTAAACCCAGAGTGACCAAGTTACACTCAGGTAGCAGGTGAAGCATATAAAATTTTACACTGACACAGCATGGCAGTGAACCCAGAGTGACCAAGTTACACTCAGGTAGCAGGTGAAGCACATAAAATTTTACACTGACACAGCATGGCGGTGAACCCAGAGTGACCAAGTTACACTCAGGAAGCAGGTGAAGCACATAAAATTTTACACTGACACAGCATGGCGGTGAACCCAGAGTGACCAAGTTACACTCAGGAAGCAGGTGAAGCACATAAAATTTTACACTGACACAGCATGGCGGTGAACCCAGAGTGACCAAGTTACACTCAGGTAGCAGGTGATGCACATAAAATTTTACACTGACACAGCATGGCGGTGAACCCAGAGTGACCAAGTTACACTCAGGAAGCAGGTGAAGCACATAAAATTTTACACTGACACAGCATGGCGGTGAACCCAGAGTGAGCAAGTTACACTCAGGTAGCAGGTGAAGCACATAAAATTTTACACTGACACAGCATGGTGGTGACACCACCAATGCCTTGGTCAGACTGACACTGCAGTCAAATGGCTGTAGGTGAGCCTCCCAAAAATTGTTTAGGAGTGTCTGTAGTTGACCATCCTGTAAAATTGTTTTTGAGTGTCTGTAGTTGACGCTCCTAAAAAATGTATTGGAGAGAGGGCCTGTAGGTGGCCCTCCGTAAACATTGTTTGTAAAGAGCGCCAGTTGGCCCTCAGAAACATTGCCTGTTGGCTCAGCGTTTGTGTTTCGAAGAGGAGGAGGAGAGGAGAGGATACATAAAGAATCTTCATGTTGAGCTGCTTTCCCCCGGTGGAGATTTGCATTCCGGTGAAATCCAGGCTTTATTCATTTCATTAATCGTCAGCCTGTCAGCGCTGTCAGTTGACAGGCTTGTATGCTTA
>ONZH01008666.1:0-34760 GCA_900303285.1 Rhinella marina
ATTCCAGCGAGTCGGCAGGTCGCACAACAGCCGATGTTGAGGCAAATGGAGGCGTTGCTGGAGTTTTTTTAAGCTAGCAGCAGCTACAGTTGACTTCCGAAAGTGAGCGCACAAGCGCCGCACTTTCACCAGTAGCTCTGCCAGGTTGGGGTAAGTCTTTAGAAATTTTTGGACTACCAGATTAAAAACGTGGGCCAGGCATGGTACGTGATTGAGTTCGGCAAGCTCCAGAGCCGCCACCAGGTTACGGCCGTTATCGCACACGACCATGCCTGGTCCTAGCTGCAGCGGCGACAGCCACACCTCCGTCTGCTGCAATATGGCGTCCCTCACCTCTGGGGCGCTGTGCTTCCTGTCGCCCAAGCTGATGAGCTTAAGCACCGCCTGCTGACGTCTCCGCTTCCAGCTAGCGGCTGAGGGCGATGTTAAGGCAGAGGAGGAGGAGGAAGAGGAGGGGGGTTTATCAGAACCCGTGCTGGCAATCTTGGGCAGGGGTGGTAGGTAGGCCGTCTCTGTTTGCGACCCCGTCCCCGCTTCCACAACATTCACCCAGTGTGCCGTCAAAGAGATGTATCGTATGCCTCTATGTTTGCTCTCCTTTTCTCCTTTCACCCTGACCAATTGTATTAGATAAGTGAGTGTTTTACTGATTTTTCCTCTGCTTTTATGGAGTTCTGGGATGGAGACTCTCGGTATACCTTCGGTCAGTGTTGTGTTTTCGCCGCTCTCCCATAAGGAGTTCGGATAGTTTAACTCAGCTAAGACGACTTAGCTGCTCTATTGCGGACTACTGATTTCTCTTCCTTGGACTCCATAGACTGAACGGTTCTGATTTCCAAGAACCCTTCAATGTCTATATCTAGCTTGATGTACTATGTTTATGTTCACTTGTTTCGGCTCTTTGTGATTGTGTTGACCCGGGTGACCAATTCGGGCGCCTTTATGGCTTTGGTCACTTCGACCGCTATGTTTCTGATATGTGTTGGTGGAGCAGCCTGGCAGCCGTTCGTATTTCCCCCTTCTCTTTTGCATTATCATTCAACATTATGGGCCTTATTCCCTGTTATCCTTCCCCATGGCTAGAATAATGTCCCTGAATGTGAAGGGCCTTAATTCGAATTTCAAGAGGCGTATATCCTTAAGAGAATTCCGTAGATCGAAGGCAGATATCATTCTTCTCCAGGAAACCCACCTTACCTCTGAGGGCACGTTCGCCTTTGCGAAACACTGGTTCCCTCGGGTATATATGGCCTCTGCTGATTCTAAATCAGCAGGTGTGGCTATTCTTCTGTCTAGATCCTGCCCCTTTCAGGTGGATAAAGTACAATCTGACCCCTTGAGGCGCTATGTAATCCTCCAGGGGTCCCTTCACGGTCGGCCGATGCAGCTCTGCTCCCTATATGCTCCGAACTCCGGTCAGATTACTTTCCTCTCTTCCCTACTCTCTACCTTTTCCTCTGCTAGGGGGATGATTCAGCTCATAGGTGGGGATTTTAATGTTCCATTTTCTGAATGGGCGGATAGACTATCTACTCCTCCTGTGACGCCAGGTGCCCAGATTAAGCGCCTCTCCAAGGGTTTTAGGAAATTGATCAGGCGGCACTCCCTTTACGATTTGTGGCGGGTAGACAATCCCTCATCTCGACAATACACATTTTACTCCACTCCCCATTTGACGCATTCCAGATTGGATTACTTTTTTGGGAATGTAATGGCCCTTCGGTCCTTATCTGAGGCTACAATAGGTCCGATATCGTGGTCAGACCACGCTCCCGTTTATGTGGACCTTCATCTTTCTGCCATTCCCTTACGACAACCACACTGGCGGCTTAACGATATCCTCTTACACAACCCAATCACTCGAGCATCATTGAGTACATCCCTGAAGCAGTATTTTGTAGAGAATGGCCCGACGGCGCCATCTGGGGGAGTGTTGTGGGAGGCCCATAAAGCTGTGATACGGGGAGTATGTATATCCTTATCCTCTAAGTTAAAGAAAGATAGAGAGGCCCAACACCAAGCGTGCGTGCGTGCACTTCGCCTGGCCGAACAGGTTTTAGCTTCCAGGCCCTCTAGGCGGGTATTGCAGCGAATAGTTGAACTGAGAGATCGCCTTAGGTTGATAGCTACCTCCTCTACAGACCAGTTGATACGCTACACTAGGCAACGGTATTTTGCTTATAGTAACAAACCACACACGCTGTTAGCTAGGCAACTTAAGGACAGGTCTGCGGCCTCAACCCCGCATGCGATTAAAGATCAACAGGGAACTCTACAATATCACCCAAACACAATGGCGGAGTTATTCCATAAATATTACTCTACACTATACTCCCTTCCTTCTACTTTGTCGAGATCTGAGGCGAGTCGTAATGCCCTTATGGATGACTTCTTTGCGGAGTGTCACCTGCCTTCTCTCTCTCCCGCCGCATTGGCCCATTTGAATCAGCCAATTCAGGCAGAAGAAGTAGCTGAAGTAATCTCTGCCCTGCCTCAGGGTAAGTCACCGGGACCGGACGGACTTTCTTACTCTTACTTTAAGACGTTTGCTGAGATCCTGATCCCCCACATGGTGGCACTGTTCAATGGGTTTCTGCAGGGAGAGAAGATTCCTGATACCATGTTAAGCTCATATGTGACAGTCATCCCTAAGCAAGGAAAAGACCCGACGGAGTGTGCTAGTTATCGGCCCATCAGCCTCCTAAACTCGGATTTGAAGATTTTTACCAAACTGCTGGCCAATAGACTGAATACGTGGCTTCATCATCTGGTTCATAAAGACCAGGTGGGATTTGTAAGATTCCGACAGGCGGGGGACAATACTAGAAGGGCAATAGACCTGGTGGAGGTGGCAAATAGGGGAGGAGGGGAGGCCCTTTTGCTTAGCTTGGACGCGGAAAAAGCGTTTGATCGCTTGAACTGGGACTTTATGTTCCGAGCATTGCATGATTTCGGCTTTAAGGGTCCCTTCCTGACTGCTTTGAGGGGCCTCTACTCCTCACCTTCGACGATTGTGCGCCTCCCTCATGCACACTCCCTGCCTCTCTCCATCCACAATGGCACGAGACAGGGATGCCCGTTGTCGCCTCTTCTGTATGTCCTTAGTATTGAACCTTTGGCGGCACTTATACGTAATACTCCGGACATACAGGGTATTTCAGTGAGAGACAAAGCATTCTCTATTTCTCTTTTTGCTGACGACGTCCTGCTTACCCTGACTAATCCTTTTATTTCCCTCCCAAATCTCCACTCTGTCCTAGATAGGTATAGCAGGTTGTCCGGCTACAAGATTAACGTTTCAAAATCGGAGGCCCTCCCCATTAACATTGCCCCTGCCCGGCTTGCTCTCTTACAGAGGAACTTCCACTACACCTGGCGCAGTCACTCTATAAAATACCTGGGTATCCATATAACCCCCCGGTACTCTGAGCTATACAAGGCTAACTTCCCACCATTGCTCAGTGAAGTGCACTCTTTGTTGGCAAAATGGAAGTCACTCCCTATTTCCCTACTTGGTTGTAGTGCGGCCATTAAAATGTCTATTCTCCCTAAGTTTCTTTACTTCTTTGAAACCCTTCCGGTGGGGGTGCCGAGCCGCAGTCCTACGCACTATACAATCCTGTTTCACACGGTTCGTCTGGAACTATAAAAGACACAGGATATCTGTACGGACCATGATGGCCCCAATATCCAGGGGAGGACTGGCCCTACCTAACATTCAATACTACTACCTGGCTGCTCACCTGAGGCAGATAACGTCCTGGTCTACGTTCCACTCTTATAATAGGTGGACGGAGATTGAGAGGTTGTGGCTGGCACCGACCCATTTGGGAGCATTGATATGGGGTAAACCAGTAACAGTACCCTCTTCTTCCCTTCTCGGCCCTATACACTTTACTAGGGAAATATGGCTTAAGAACAGAATAAAGTACAATCTGGCTACATTACAATCCCCTCTCTCTCTGTTTCTATACACCCCTCTTCTTTCGGGAAGTTGTGAAGCTGGAATGGTGAGGCCTTGGTCGGGTGCGGGGCTGTATCGATTGCTTGACCTGAGGGACCCCTTCACAGGGAAGTTCTATGATTTTCAGAGCCTTCAGAATAAATTTGCACTTCCCTCGTCCCTGTTGCTTCAGTTCTATAAGGTGATGGGCTATTGTAGGGAAGTTTTGGGGTCTCTAACAATCCCCTCTTTATCCCCGTTTGAACGCCTATGTACTCGTGCCCCGTCATCTAGGGGGCTGATAACCGACATCTATCAAATACTTCTATCCTTTGACTATCCGGTCGGCTTTAAACACCCGTATATGTTGAAGTGGGAGGACTGGCTACAGAGGGAGATGCCGGGGGAAACATGGCAGACAATTTGGAGGAGGGCGCACACTAGTTCGTCCTCAGTCACATATAAGGAGAACCAGCTGAAGCTCCTCATGTTTTGGTACCATACTCCGGCACAACTACATGCCATGAACCCTGCAATTCCGGATCTTTGCTGGAGATGCTCCCTTCCGCAGGCCTCTCAGTTTCACATATTTTGGTCTTGCCCGGTTCTGATTCCCTTTTGGAGCATGGTGAGAAGGGTAGTTAGAATTATATTAGAGGTTTCCCTCCCTAATGACCCATCTATTCTTCTGCTGAATGTACTGCCATCCTCCCTGAGGGGTCAAGGCGCCAGGCTGCTCCTCCATGTGTTAACCGCAGCGAAATGTCTGATTGCTTTATTTTGGAAGAAACCTTCTCCACCGACATCATCGGATTTGCTTACGCGGCTGCGGACTATTAGAGCCATGGAACACTCAGTCGCTCTACAGCGAAATACTGTGGCTAAATTCTTGAAATGTTGGCACCCCTGGGACTCTCGAGAACATTTACTTGACGACACTTCATAAAGAGACTTTCTGTTTTGTTGATATGACCTTTATTAATTTTTAGTTATATTTGGTTATACAATTGATCACTCGACATACCCTGTACAACAGTACTTTATCTGTATGTTATTTCTATGAAAATATTAATAAAATATAAATGGGAAAAAAAAAAAAAAGAGATGTATCGTCCCTGGCCGCAAGCGCTTGTCCACGAGTCGGTGGTCAAGTGGACCTTTGCGCTGACTGCGTACCTCAGGGCCCGCCTGATGTTACGCGACACGTGCTGGTGCAGGGCGGGGACGGCACTCCGGGAAAAGTAGTGGCGGCTGGGGACGGAATAGCGAGGTGCGGCAGCCGCCATCAGGTCGTGGAAGGCCTGCGTCTCCACAAGCCTAAACGGCAACATCTCCAGGGCCAGCAGTTTGGAGATGTGGCAGTTTAAGGCTTGGGCTTGGGGGTGACTCGAGGCGTACTTCCGCCTGCGGTCGAACGCCTGCGAGATGGACAGTTGATGGGACGAGGAGTGTGAAGATGCGGGGGAAGGGGAGGCTGAAGGAGAAGGCCCCAAAGTAGCCGAGGCAGAGGCAGATGTGGAGGTGTCCTGGCTGGAGGTCTGGACCGCAGTGGCAGCACACAACAAAGGGGAAGAGGCAGTGGCAGGAAGACCTTGCGCAGGTTGTATTGCGTTTGCTCTCTCCCACTCAACCCAGTGCTTGACTTCCAAGTGACGCCGCATGCCTGAGGTGGTCATATTGCTCTTCTCAGAGCCCCTACTCAGTTTTGAGTGGCAGAGTGTGCAAACCGCGCTCAGTTTGTCATCCGCACAAACATTAAAAAATCTCCACACCACAGAAGTACGAGGCCTCGATGGGGGAGCTTCGCGCGACTGCCTGCTGCCGGGAACAGCTTCGGCCCTGCTGGCTGTGGCCTCACTTCTCTGTCTGGACTGTCCTCTGCCTCTGGACATCCCTCTGCCTGTGGACATCCCTCTTCCTGTGGACATCCCTCTGCCTCTGGACATCCCTCTGCCTCTGGACATCCCTCTGCCTCTGGACATCCCTCTGCTTCTTGCTGCCTTTTTCGGTGCTGCGCAGACCACCACCTCTCCACTGCTTTCCCCGCTGGACATCACCCCTGGCCAAGTGGGGTCGGTGATTTCGTCATCCACCACCTCCTCTTCCACTTCCTCACTCTGCTCCTCCTCCTGCCCACTGGACATTCCAACAGCCTCCCTTGATGGCAACTGCGTCTCATCATCATCATCGCTCATGATAACAGATGCTGGTTCAGGGTCCACATCAGCAGGAGATGGCGAATACTCAAGTGGTTGGGCATCACTACAAACAAATTCCTCTGTTAGCTCCAGGGATTCTTCCGGCACATCTGAAAAAGGACCCGAAAAGAGCTCCTGGGAGGGGTCAAGGGTGGGTTGACTCTGTTGGCCAGGTGTGGAGGAAGGAGGGTCAGAGTGAGACTGTGTGGATGACTGGCTGGTGGACAACTGTGTGGAAGCGCTATCGGCTATCCATTGCACCACCTGTTCACACTGCTCAGGCCTCAACAGCGGTGTAACCCACCCCCTGCTTAACTGTCCCATAAAGGCAGGGATTCTGGATGAGCGGAATCCTGGCTGCCCCTCACCAGCACGCATTGTATCTCCACTGGCTTCAACAAGGCCCCCAACAGCATTTCCGCGCCCCCGTCCTCGTCCGATTTCGCTAGCCCTCCGCATTTTTTTTTTTTTTTTGGTTACAATATTTGGCGTACACAGCCGTGTACTAACAGGTCAGACGGTGTGTGTGAACACCACGTATATACAAGATTTTTGCAAGCACGCAGAACGCACAGTACAGGTGCCAAATAAAAGGCCTTTTTTAAAAAATATTTCTAGGTACACAGCCGTGTACTAACAGGTCAGACGGTGTGTATTAACACCACGTATATAAAATAATTTTGCAAGCACGCAGAACGCACAGTACAGGTGCCAAATAAAATGCCTTTTTTTTTATATTTCTAGGTACACAGCCGTGTACTAACAGGTCAGACGGTGTGTATTAACACCACGTATATACAAGATTTTTGCAAGCACGCAGAACGCACAGTACAGGTGCCAAATAAAATGCCTTTTTTTAAAATATTTCTAGGTACACAGCCGTGTACTAACAGTTCAGACGGTGTGTATTAACACCACGTATATACAAGATTTTTGCAAGCACGCAGAACGCACAGTACAGGTGCCAAATAAAAGGCCTATTTTTTTTATATTTCTAGGTACACAGCCATGTACTAACAGGTCAGACGGTGGGTATTTACACCTGGTATACAAAAAGGGTATTGCAGGCACACAGAACCCAGAACACTAGAGCCAAAGAAACTGTATTTAAAAAAAAAAAAAATGTACACAGCCGTATACTGCCAGAAGATCAGATGGTGCATATACACACTAGGTATATAACAGGGTTTTGCAGCCAAAAAGAACGCAGAACAGTAGTGCCAAATAAAGTTTGGTATGTAACAGAGCACCTAATACACCACTAATGCCTTTCTCTGTCCCTACTCCAGCAGCTATCCCTGAATACAGCAGCCGTTCTCTGCAGAGTGTATATGGTAGTAAAGCTATCACTGTACTGCACTATAGTAGCCCTGATAAGGGCTTTTAATCACGCTCCTGCCTGTCCAACAGCTAAAACCTATCTCTCCCTTCTCCAGCCTCTGTCCCTGACTAAGTTCACGCAGCATATGCGAACGAGCAGGAAGAGCTGAGTTTTTATGATTCGAGGTCACGTGGTTTTTCCAGCCAATCCATGTAGACGCCGTTTTCGCGCTGCCAGCGTGCTCCGCGGGCCTGTATGGTGATTGGTGGAAAAAGAGCGCCAGGGAAGGTGGGAGGGGAAACGAATTCTAAGTGCGCCATTGCCGTTATACTCGATCGAAATCGAGTATGCCGAATAGCGTAGTATTCGATCGAATACCGGCTCGATCGAACACTACTCGCTCATCTCTAATTATGATTAATATTTCAAATGATATTTTTACTGTTATTATAATCTAGATCCCTATCCTTAAGGCTCCATTCACACGTCCTGTTTTTCTTTCCTGATTCGATCCTGATCTGGATCCATTCATTTCAATGGGTCCTGAAAAAATCAGGATCGAATCAGGAAAGAAAAACAGGACGTGTGAATGGAGCCTTAGACTGTTAATCCAGAAGAAGGTGAAAACCCCTGGACACATTCGACCAATTACTTCTCGACCCTGGGAAAAGGCGATCAGTCCTAGAACCCTGGATCAAACCTGCCAATAGGTGTGGTAACCTATTATTATATATCATTCATTAGTATTATGATTATTACTCTATTTAATCATTAGGCCTTTAGTATTTTCATTACTAGTATTATTGGGATGTTATTTTTATAGTATTACTAGTATAAATTACTAGTCCCTATTCTCTTCAATATATTTATTAATGATCTTGTAGAAGGCTTGCACAGTAAAATATCAATTTTTGCAGATGACACTAAACTGTGTAAAGTAATTAACACAGAAGAGGACAGTACACTGCTACAGAGGGATCTGGATAGACTGGAGGCTTGGGCAGAGAAGTGGCAGATGAGGTTTAACACTGACAAATGTAAAGTTATGCACATAGGAAGGAATAATGCAAGTCACCAGTACATACTAAATGGTAAAATATTGGGTAACGCTGACATAGAAAAGGACCTAGGAATTTTAGTGAACAGAAATCTAAGCTGCAGAAACCAATGTCAGACAGCTGCTGCCAAGGCCAATAAGATAATGGGCTGCATCAAAAGAGGCATAGATGCCCGTGATGAGAACATAGTCCTGCCACTTTACAAATCACTAGTCAGACCACACATGGAGTACTGTGTACAGTTCTGGGCTCCTGTGAACAAGGCAGACATAGCAGAGCTGGAGAGGGTTCAGAGGAGGGCAACTAAAGTAATAACTGGAATGGGTGGACTACAGTACCCAGAAAGATTATCAAAATTAGGGTTATTCACTTTAGAAAAAAGACGACTGAGGGGAGATCTAATAACTATGTATAAATATATCAGAGGTCAGTACAGAGATCTCTCCCACGATCTATTTATCCCCAGGACTGTGACTGTGACGAGGGAATAATAAATGGAAAAAGAAAAAGAACCTTATAGTATGCGCCAAAAGACAAATAAAAACATATAGAACTTATACAATAGGTAAAGTAAAAAGATGGAAAAAAATTCCACTCACTTCACTCGGGAGGAATTGTCTATAGGGAAATTTGTCTATAGGAAATGATATCCATAGACCCTAAGACAATAAGCCCCCCCGCATCCAGATTCGCTCATCAGGTTGATTGGACCATCAAACAACGGCACATTGGTCGGCTTCTTGTAAAAGATCCTTTAGTTGCAGATCAACCAATAAATCGGTTTCAAAACAAAATATTTATTTGCTCAACGCGTTTCGGGGGCCATACATTACCCCCTTCATCAGGAGAAATCAGGAGTGTTTGTTGCAAGTGGCGTTTCTGCACTGCCCTTACCACTTTTCTGAAAAAGAGGAGTGGTGAGGACAGGGAGGGGGCGTGGTGAGGACAGGGAGGGGGCGTGGTGAGGACAGGGAGGGGCGTGGCGAGGACAGGGAGGGGCGTGGTGAGGACAGGAATGGGGTGTGGTAAGGGAAAGGATGGGTGGGGCATCTGGACCATCACATTTATCTTCTTTTACACTTTTTTTTTTTTTTTGTTCAATAATTTTTATTGGGTTTTCATTATGAAAGTTTTTGTAGATAGAACAAAGGGATAGAGTACAAATTACATTTTCAACATAATGTAAATACATTTTTCAAACAGTGGTATAGAGGTACATAAAATCAGGTATTTTCACGGTAGTGTATATCATAAACCATCAATAGGAAGTGATCACATGACTGGTATCCATCCAAGCTTATGTCCAGTCACTAGCCCCTTCCAATAAACAGAAAATATATTTTTACTCAGTATACAGATGGGGAAAGAGAGATGTCGTCTCAGGGATAACATAAAAGAAAATATAACCGAAAATTTGAACAAAAGAAAGTAACCCAGGTGCTCGTAGTTGTCCCGGTATTAAATTAGAATCTCTAATAAATCCTATGTCTTTATATGATTTATATGTTTACAAACAATGAGTTTTCCCAAGTACTCCATGTGATATGGAATGTGCCCAGAGTTCCAGTACTTCTTGCACTCATCTCTTCATATTTATGATTTAAATTAACCTTTTTTTATAATTGCAGATATCTCCGGAATTTCAGATGATTTCCACTTGTCCTGATGAATTGGATAGAGGCGGTAAGTATATGGTGTGTTATATGTATTTATGTGGTATGTCACAGATTCCCAATCGTAATAAATAGAATTCTGGGGAAAAGGGAATATTTATTCCTAACTTAGTTAATACATCCCTAGTTAACCTTTCCCAAAATTTGGTGATCAGTGGGCATTCCCAGAAAACATGCAATAAGTTTCCAGTTTTCCCACAATTCCTCCAGCATAAGGCCTCATGCACACGAACGTGTGCCGACCGTGGCCGTGCTGCGGGCCGCATACGGCGGGTCCGCAATAAACGGGCACCGGCCATGTGCAGCCCGCATCACGGATCGCGGACCCATTCACTTCAATGGGTCCGCGATCCAGGAGATGCGGAGGCACGGATCAGAACACCATGGAAGCACTACTTTTTTGCGGTGCGGACCCTCGGATGCGGATCGCGGACCCCATTCAAGTGAATGGGTCCGCGATCTGCATGCGGTGGCCTCACGGTCAGCGCCCGTGCATTACGGACTGCAGTTTGCTGCCCGCAGCACGGGCACGGCCCGCACACGTTCGTGTGCATGAGGCCTAAGTTTGATGTGTCGCTAAAAAATTTTTGCTAGCCTATAGGGAGTGTAGTACCATCGAATTGCTAATTTACAAAACGCTTCCAGATGGTCCGAACGAGATGAGCTTTTCGTGGTGGACTAAAACGTCTTTTTCCATGTCTGTAGGGGAATCGAGATATTCATGTCTCTTTCCCATTTTTGGAGTACGGATGAGTGTACATTTAGATATGTGTCAGTCATTTGTGAGTAAAATACCTTCAAACCTTTCATAGATTTATGAAGTCTATTATCTAGTAAAGCACATGTTATAGGATGTACTGTGGGAATCTTTACATTTATTTTTTTTAGGAGAGTTCTGATTTGAAGATAGATCCAAAGATCTGTCCTAGGAAGGTCAAACATCTGGCTCAGTTTAAGAAAGTTCATTAACACCTCTCCTTGATACATGTCTTGTATATATGTTATTCCTTTTTGTAACCAATTATTTACAGGTACAGAGGGTAACAGGATCTGGAAAATTTGTAATGGGATTTTAAGTGGTTTAGAAATTTTAAAGTTAGTACATATTTTCACATATTTATCCCATACTGTGATAGAGTCTCTGATTATTGGGTTTTTAGGTTTGTGGGTATGAACTACTAAAATATAAACTAATAATAAATCTTTCAGTTTATGTTCTCCCTCTAATATATGTTCTATTTTATTGCAGGGTTTGTCTGAGCTCGAGTTCCACCATTCCATCGATTGGTGTAGAATACTTGAAATCTGGTAAGTATAAAGGTCTGGTACTCCAATACCCCCTGAATTCCTATTTCTATTCAAAACTGACAGATATTCTGGGGCGTTTATTGTTCCATATGAAGTTGTTCATCTGGGTTTGGAATCTCTGCAAGATACGTATAGGTAGTAAAATTGGTATAGTTCTAAATAGGTATAATATTTTGGGTAATATCATCATTTTATATAATATTATGCGTCCCCACCAAGAGTTTTCGCTCTTATTCATTTGGGTTATGTCTTGTTGTATTCGAGACAACACAGAGGGGTAGTTGTTCTGAATCAATGTATCTACTGGATAAGAAATCTCAATACCCAGATACGGGATCCTATCGTCATGCCATATATAAGCATGATTTAGTATGTTTATGATACGTCTTGTACCATCTGATGATTGTCTGCCTGCCACAATCCGACTTGGTCGTGATGTATGATAGTAGGAATAATTACAGACATCCTATTGGCAATGATCTTGGCATAAATTTTGATGTCGGTATTCATTAGTGATATAGGTCTGTAGTTCGTCACTAATGATGGGTCTTTATTCGGCTTTGGTATAGTGATTATATTGAGCCTGTGTCGTCTCTTTGGGGAATATACCGTTATTTGCTGATTCATTGAACAGGTCTGTGAGGAACGGGCTTAGTATATCTTTAAAGATTTGGAGGTATTCGTTATTATATCCGTCTGGACCAGGGGATTTTCGTTTTTTTAAAGTGTGAATAGTTTTGTTGGTTTCTTGAAGTGTAAATGGAGAATTCAACATATTTTTTTGTTCATCTGTTAGTTTAGGTAAGGTCACTGAGTTCAAGAAGGACTGTATGGAAGAGGTTGTAGGTTGTATAGTCTATGGATCTCTATTCAAATTATAGTTGTTCATAGTATAATCTAAACTGTTCTGCAATATCTTTAGGGTTCATGATGTGTGTGTTGGTATCTTTTTCTTTTATAAATGCAATCTTAGATTTATTCTGGATTTGTTTGACTCTGTTAGCCATAAGGGCTGATGCTTTATTATTTTGTGAGTAATATTTTTGTTTGAGCTTAGATAGAATTTTTTCGTATTGATCTAACAGCAACACCCTAATTTCGTTTCTTAAGTTAATTAGTTCAGACTTTACAATGGTGTCAATAGTATTTTTATGTCTTTTTCCAATGTTTTAAGTTTGGACATTTTCTCGTCTGTTTATTTTGTTGTTTTTTACACTGTGCTCCGTATTTTATCATCATGCCTCATATATAGGCTTTATGAGTGTTCCATAGTGTGGTTCTGCTGATATCAGGAGTGTCATTTAGCATAAAATACTCCTTTAGGTCTTTCCCTAACTTGTTTTGGGTATTAGGTTCGTTCAGTAGGTAGGTGTTTATTTTCCAAACATAATCTAAGGGTGATATATTTACCTCTTTTAATGTAGTTATGAGCGGCGCATGGTCTGACCATATAATATGTCCAATTTTTGAGTCTTGTATTAGTTGCAGAGAGTTAGTATCAGTTATACAGTAGTCCATTCTTGTATATATGTCATGCACCTGGGAGTAGAAAGAGTAATCTCTTTCATTTGCGTTCAAACACCTCCAAGATTCATATAAGGTATTGTCATGCAACCATTGTTTCAGTGTGGGTGAAGGTCGTCTTGTTCTGCTAGTGGTATCCAGTGACGGATCTGATATGAGATTAAAATCTCCTAGTATTAGTAAATGACCTTGTTTATGTTTCAGAATTTTTTTTGTAAATAATTTGTTCAAAAATCTTATCTGCCCTTTGTTTGGGCTATATATGTTACAAATAGTGTACATGATATTGTTTAGTTTGCAAATCAGAACAAGATACCTTCCCCTTTCATCAATAATCATGTCTAACTTGTGGAATGCTACTGTATCTCTAATTGCTATAGTAACGCCCGTTTTTTTAGATGTTGAGCAAGCACGGAAGATGTGAGGAAAGTTTTTTTGTTTCACTCTGATGGTGTCTTCTTGGAGTAAGTGTGTTTCTTGGACGCAAACAACGTCCGCATGACCTGTTTTGGATTCTTTCAATAAAGATAGTCTCTTGGAAGGATGATTTAGACCTTTCACGTTCAAAGAGAGTATCTTAATAGTCATTGTGTGATTGTAGGGTAAGCTTACTTTCGGATGTCTTCTTTTTTAGAATAAGTATATGCAACGCTGCTGAAGATGGCACATCAGCGGAGTCTCCTGACGTGTAAGAGGTCCTGAGAGGTGAGTACTGTCTTCTAGTATAAAGACCTGAGAGCAACCTGTTAAAAGAAAAATATAAATAACAGAGAAACAACAATAACATAACATTCCATCTTGTGGATGGAGAAAACACAGAGATCGATCATTTGGACCGGCAATGTGTGGGGTACAGTTTTTGGAAAGGTCACCTCACATTAGAAGGGTGTATTAGACTGCAATTTTTTACTTAGTGAATCAGGTTCCAGTAGTTACTGTTGACTATTCTTCTGGTAAGACAGTGGTCGCTGTAGTTTGTCTTCTTTTGAGTAATTCAGTCGTATCAACATAAAGTAAAGGGTTGACGTTTTTTCCTTTCAAGTATAGTTGCTTGGGAGAGGTCTGTGAATAACGAAATCTTCTCAAAGGGCTCTGGCAGGGGGCTCTTTTTCCTTGTGGTAATCATAATCTCTTCCTTGATATGATAGAAGTGGATGCGTGCCAGGACATCCCGTGGTCTGGATTCTGGAATTGAATTTGGTTTGGGAAGTCTGTGTGATCTGTCCACAGTTAAGTCCAGAAGAGAGGCTTCCGGTAGGATAACTTGCATCAATTTTTGTATATATTTTAGAAGCTCGTTTGGAAGAACAAATTCAGGAATGCCTCTAAATTTGATGTTATTTCTTCTAGATCTGTCCTCTAGATCGGCTATTTTATGTTTCATGGCTGTAATGTCATCATCAAGTGCGTTATGTGCGTCAACTAGGGTATTATGGGCTCCAGCATATTCAGCCATTTTATGTTCAATATGGTCAACTCTTTCACCCAGATCATCAATGTTACTTGATAAAGATGTACATATTTGTGCTATATCTGCTTTGATAGAGGTATTCAAAGCTAAAAGCATATCTTTCATCAAATTCACCGTTATAGGCTCATTAGAGGTCGGAATATGTTCAAAAACACTCATAGATTGAGGAGAGAGTATAGCTTTTTTCTCACCTTCAATTTCCAAGTTGCAAGAGTTGTCCCTTCTGGGTCTTTGTTTTGCTGGGCTATGCACTGTGGATGAGTCTGATAAGATGGCGTCTTCTTCTTCTTCTTCCTCTCTTTGTATAGGAGTCTGCAGCGGTGGTTTTAATGTTTTGGCTGACTCTGTATTTCTGCTGTTTCTGGGTGTTTTTGCTGAAACTGGCTTTTTAGTTTGTGTATTAATCTCTCTTTTTTCTTTTCTTACAGGTTGTGAGCCTGGTGAGGAAGCACTGCTGCTGCTCCCTGAAAGACCCTCTTCCCGCCCGCCGCCATCTCTGTTGCCTCTCCTCTCCAGCATGAAGAAGTCCTCCAAGTGTTTTGGAGGCTCCCTCCGTCTCCCCTTCATGATGGTGAGTAGCTTACTGTGTCTGTATGCTTGTCGCTTTCTTTTTCAGGTATTTTGAAGCTGATGCAGTCGCTGTGGACACCGCTGGAACCGGGTGAGGTGAGGAGCTCCTTCAGCGTGTGGCCATCTCCGGCAGCAGTTGGCCACGCCCCCCTCTGTGGACATTTACACCTCATCTTATTTTTTTCAGCAAAGAAGACTGAAATCTAAGGCAGCTCCGGGCTTCCATAGATATCAGATTAGGAGCATGCACTGCAGGTGGATGTACCTAACTGATAAAGAAGCCTGCACCTCCTCATAAATTAGGCGCATCCTCCGGCAGAGCAGGGAATCTCATAGACCAGCTAAATTCCCCCCAATGAGTTTTTCAGATCAGTCTAAACCTGGAATTCGGATCAGATTTTTATAGTCGAGTCATATCAGCAATCATACTGACTTGAGAAGGATCCGAGTCCATGCACGCAGTCCTGGGGGCAGTAGGTGTCATAAGGAGAAGAGAAAACAGTAAGTGACCACTTATCACTCCTCATGAACGACAGTTTACCATAAAGCCACTGACCTCCAGAGTAGTCCTGCCATCTTTTACTTGGCCAGAATCGGAGAAGTCATAGTGCGATCTGTTAACCAGTAAAAGAGACTTAGTCACCAACAATGTCCGCCTAAGTGTAGGACATGTCAGTTAAATGGTCACCTTTTGCATCACATGCACAACTTCTATGTAGGAAATAGAAGATGACACAACTGTCATACATCCAATGATAAATCTCCTCCCATACAGCTCTAGGTTTCCTGCTTCCCTTCATATAGTAAGTGATATAACTGTCTGTCTGCAGGCACCACTAGGGGGAGCTCAGTACAATGGACTATATACAGTTACCATTGTATGTAATGGAAGCTGTATAAATATATTTGCATATGCAAATATATAGTAGTATATGTCAAGCCAAGTGGACCGCGGCCAAATTCTTTTTTTCACACTAGCCCACGCCTCTAACTCTGCCCAAAACATAACTAAACCCCTAATTCCACCCAGTCTCCTAAATTCCCCCACATACTGATGATGCCCCCTTAATGCCACCACACGGTAATATGCCTAGGATTGTGCCCCCTTCACAGATTATGCCAAGATATGTGTCTCTTCACAGTATTTATACCCAGATATGTGCCCCCTCACAGTAATTCTGCCTGATATGTGCCTCCTCACAGCAATATGCCCAGGAGTGTGACCCCTCACAGCAATATGCCCAGGAGTGTGACCCCTCACAGCAATATGCCCAGGAGTGTGACCTCTCACAGCAATATGCCCAGGAGTGTGACCCCTCACAGCAATATGCCCAGGAGTGTGACCTCTCACAGCAATATGCCCAGGAGTGTGACCCCTCACAGCAATATGCCCAGGAGTGTGACCCCTCACAGCAATATGCCCAGGAGTGTGACCCCTCACAGCAATATGCCCAGGAGTGTGACCCCTCACAGCAATATGCCCAGGATTGTGACCCCTCACAGCAATATGCCCAGGATTGTGACCCCTCACAGCAATATGCCCAGGATTGTGACCCCTCACAGCAATATGCCCAGGATTGTGACCCCTCACAGCAATATGCCCAGGATTGTGACCCCTCACAGCAATATGCCCAGGATTGTGACCCCTCACAGCAATATGCCCAGGATTGTGCCCTCTCACAAACGTTATGCCCACATCTTTGCCATTTCACAATAGAGATTTGTTCCCTCACAGTAATATGCCCAGCTGCGTCCCCTCTTAGTAATATGCCCGGCTGTGCCACCTCACTGTAATATATACCCGGCTGTGCCACCTCACTGGAATATATGCTCGGCTGTGCCACCTCACTGGAATATATGCCTAGCTGTGCCACCTCACAGTAATATGCCCGTCTGTGCCACCTCACAGTAATATGCCCGTCTGTGCCACCTCGCAGTAATATGCCTGGCTGTGCCCCCTCACAGTAATATTCCCAGTTGTGCCCCCTCACAGTAATATGCCTAGGGTTGTGCCCCCTCACAGTAATATGCCCAGTTGTGCCCCCTTCACAGGCAGTAAAAAAGATAAAAAATAAACTCCACATACTCTCTTCAGCAGCAGCAGCAGCAGGACATATGGAGCTGCCAGCAGGCCCTGCTTCCCGGCCAGACCATACCGGGTCTGAGAGACAGCCACTGAAATCCGGGACTGCCATGCCTGGGATGGTTGGGAGGTATGCTTCCTTCTTGGCTGGCGCACATACTGCATGTAGTGTCTGCTAGTCACTAAGCTGATTGGTGGAGCAGCAGGCAGTTTGCGCTGCAGTGCAGAGGAAAGGGAGGAGAATCCTCATGCACTGCCATTTCACTGCAAGCAGGAAAGTACTGTAAGTGCTGTAAGGTCATGTTGCGGTTGTATTATGCAGTGGCCAGCCCACCATCTAACCCCCACGACCTTCAGGCCCCAAAAGCAAAAAAATACAAAAAAAAACCTCTGTGGTTGTGCCCCGTGCTAGCTGCCGCCCTAGGCATTGCCTAATTGGAAATACGGCCCTATATATATATAATGCCCCCAGACCCCACACCCATGGTGGTGGTAGCAAATGAAAAAAAAGACTAACCTGGCCAGTGCCAGGAACACTTGTTCCGTACTGGAGGCAGCAGGGCCTGACAACCCCAACCTGATCATGTGACAACAGGAGGCAGGGAACACAGGTCCTATAGTGCAGAATGAGTGATCCCAGGACTGTATGCGGCTTGTGGAGGTGAAGAATACACCGTGAGGAGCAGTATGTTAATGATGGGGTCTGCTCTGGGGTCTGACTTGAATTTAGGTCTGGGACAACTTTTGAAAATTGTCTTCAGGTAGCGTTAAGATAGTGGCGCACCAACTTTATGGCTTTTTTTTTTTACGGGACTCTCTTCTTTGTAGAACCTCTTCCCTGGCATGTTATCACACCAGCACGTCTCCTGGTCATAGACTCCCTACAGAGCTGTGACCATTGAATAGTGGAACACTATGCAGCTGAACAGGAAGAGAAAGGCGCACATCTAGTCAGGACTCGGGAAGAACAGCAACTAAATGAATGCAGGAAAATTCCTTTAATCCAGTATCAACAGAACCTGACAGAGGCCAGATTATCAAATATTCTAGATCATTGGCTAAATTTAACAGATATAACATACAAATCCTCAACCACATTCTTTATCACATGCCTGTCCCAATTCAGATCTCGCCTGGAAACAAGTGGCGGATAATCAGACCTTCTGGATTATTAGATGCCGGATTACAGAAATGTCACTGTTATAGGTAAGTCACTGTCCATGTAATAAATGATTATCAGAATCAGGCTTATCTATGGTTTTAACATTCATCTTTATTATAGAACATCTGGACTGTGGTCGTAGAATGGGATTGTATGAAATAGTAGAATTTCTCTCCTTATTGGTTTCCTAGCAGGAGGTGAGAGACGTTCTCATAGAGCAGTGAGGAGATGCAGCAGGCGGGGGTCACTCCAAGCACGTTGGGGGCTGTTTCCTGGTAGAAGTGGTGGAAACCTTTCCTATAAGACAGAAGAGACAGGAATAGGACCTCATGTTGTAAGGTAACGCCCAGTCCTCTCTGTTAGCGGCTGCAGTCCATAGATGGGGCTCTGAGGATGGGCGAAGGTCTCATTAATGACTGGAGTCACACGCCCATACTGGCTCAGTTCCCCTGCTGCTGACTGAAAATTGTGGTCCGCAATACAAGAGCACCAATGCATGAGCCATAACAGTCACAGGGTGAGAGGATCAGGCCGAACCACCCTCCTCTTACAGAGTCATATAGAGGGTTTTACTGCCTAAGGGGGAATTGTGATCTGGACATTTATGAGAAATCAATAAGACCATTGCCATAAATGTGTGAGAGGTGAACAGTACAGTTATATCCAGTGACTTACAGTTGATGTCTCTGATTGGAGTCATTCACTTCCCTTTTCTTCTCCATCTGGCCCAAGCTGCCATGAAGACTTCTTCCAGCCACCACTTGTGTCTGTGTAACGCACAGATATAGTTACATCTATTGCTTTCCAGCATCCTCTGTACCTTTTTTCCACCTCAATGCTGACTATCAATAGTGCCCTAGATGGTAAAAATGCCCCATATTGTGCCCTACACAGTAATAAGATCCTATTTTATGCCCCACACAGTAGCAGTGCACATTTTCTACCTCTATATGGTAATAGTGCCCCCACACAGTACTAGTGGCCCCCCTGTGCCAATAATAATATCCTCCTATGTGCCTGTATATAATAATGTCCCGGTACATTACTGTTATCCCCCTTCATGCCTCAGTAGGATGCGGATACATTTGAACTACTAGAGTTACTTGAAAGTTACTAGAGAGGGGTCGCAGTTACTAGAGAGGGGTCGTTGATCCAGGGAGTTATTCTGATTGCCTGACTGGAGTCGGGAAGGAATTTTTCCCCCTAAAGTGAGGAAAATTGGCTTCTACCTCACAGGGTTTTTTGCCTTCCCCTGGATCAACTTGTAGGAAAACAGGCTGAACTGGATGGACAGATGTCTTTTTTCGGCCTTACAAACTATGTTACTATGTTACTATGTTACTATGAACCTGGCACTAGGGATCTGGACGGGCCCCCTACTCCTCCTGGTCTGGTGTTACCCCCTGTGACTGTGATGGTTACACCACTGCTCAGGAGACCTACCACTCAGAACAATACATAGATAATGAGATGGGTTGTTACCAGTTTTGGGTCACTGGGTGGATGTATTTCTTATTATAATGTATCTTCAGTTCCTCGTAGGACATAACCTGGAGGCCCAGTGTGACGTCTCCAGCAGACCTGGTACAAACCCTACAAATACAGGACATGATGGTGACGGATGGAAAAGCCTGACGTCTGTGATGATGGTAGGACATTATAGAGACACTGATTACCTTGTACAGGAGGGAATTCCTTCCTGCCTATAGATTGCAGCCAGAGCAGGGAACATGACTTTGTATTGTCGTCTTGAAGATTCCTCGTCAGCATTGTACTGAAGAGCAAGACGAGTCTGTAACCCATATTGTGTTAGTACAGGAAAGGGTTAAAGCATGACAGAAATGATCCTCAGAAGGTACAAACTAAGAGCAACAATCACCTGATAAATAGTCTATATGCATATGGCGGTTCAATAGTTAAAACTGGACCTCATAGCAGTTTGCTGCTAGTGTAATCCGCTGCAGATTTTCTATTCCAAAAGACAGAATGGAACATCTGCAGCAGTGGCGTAACTACAACTAACCGGGCCCCACAGCAAATTTTTGAACGGGGTCCCCCCAGAAACTTCTTCGCAACCCCCAACTCACATGCAACCCTCACTCTTGTGGCTAGTCAAGACTGAGCTCTCCCTGACAGCCGCTCCATCCGTTTCCTATAATGTCACTGTATATAATGTCATTGTATAATACTGTTGAGGGGCCCCTGGCAATAAAATCTTTTAGTCTCCCTCCTGAGGGGGCCCCTTGTGGGTCTGGGCCCCAAAGCAGCTGCTTCCCCTATAGCTACGCCCCTGATCTGCAGTGTATCTGCTACATGTAAACTTTCCTATACAAACTCCTGTGTGACATAGAAATGAGCACTAACCGCTAGAAAGAGAAGTGTCTCCATTTACTGACAGGAGCAGAGATCTTGAAATAGTGAGCAATTGAAGTAAAAATTCTGCTGTGAGCAATTTAAGTAAAAATTCTGCTTTTGATTTACAGAAACTCTACATAGAGGCAGTGGTGATGTGCTAGATGTCCTTGCCTTCCATAATGGATGATATAAGCACTGTGGTTTTACCTGCAGAGTGGATCTTGGTCAGGTCCAGTGGGTGTAGTAGTTGTGTGGAGGAGATGACACCACCGCTCAGGTCCAGTGGGTGTAGTAGTTGCATGAAGGAGATGATCCACCGCTCAGGTCCAGTGGGTGTAGTAGTAGCATGGAGGAGATGACACCACCGCTCAGGTCCAGTGGGTGTAGTAGTTGTGTGGAGGAGATGACACCACCGCTCAGGTCCAGTGGGTGTAGTGGTTGAGTGGAGGAGATGACACCACCGCTCAGGTCGACCACCAGGTTCTTATTCTGGATGGTTTCAAAGAGCCGAGGAGGAAGTAGAAGGTAACGGCCGGTCCAGACGTGTGGATGTCCTGACAGTTGTGCTGTGCACACGTCACATGAAGGACCGGACTGGGATTCACATTCAGCCAGTGCAACCCAACATGTCTCCCCTGCAGTGCCAGACAAGCAGCACATTGCAGCACAGAGTGCCTCCCCAAATGCCACAAGGCGTCTCCCTCTTTCCAAACCTCCTCATTGGCAGTAGCATTTTCTTTCCCCCACTGACAGAGCATTTCCCCCTTTCCATCCCTCCCCCACTAATTGCAGCATTGTCACCTTCCCATCTCTCCCATACTGACAGCAGCATTTCCCTCTTTGCACCTCTCCTCCACTGACAATAGAATTTCTCTCTTCCTACTGACAGCAACATTCCCCATTTCCACCCCCAGGACCACAAATGTTGCTGGAGGTGGAAGGGAGAGTGTCAGGAGAGCTATCCAGGCTTCCCCGGAACTAATGGGTTCAAGACCTGTGGTCAAGAGAACGTGATGTCACCACAGGTCCTTTACTCCGTCCCATGAAAACTGCACTAATTATGCAGGACTGACATTATTAGTGCAGTTTCAAATCGACCAGGGTGGTGGGTCCCCTGACTGAAGGCCAACCGGTAATCGGTCATGTGGAGGAGATTATCAGTCCAGGCCTGGCTCCTCTCTCAGGAGGTAATATTAAATACTGTCCACTAATCTGCAGTCTGGCTGCCTGTTGCCCAAAGCAAAAATGACTATATGGTCAGAAAACTATATAGTATAGGCAGAGTAGAAAAAAAGATGTCAGTTTCACACTCGGGGCATGTTCTGTGTGTCAGAGGGGAGCCCTCAATAGTTCCCTATATGAGGGGGAAAGTGTGCAAGAGATCTGCCCAGATGTGAGGCCAGGAGAGAGGACCGTCCATGCTGCAGTCATTTATAATAAGGTACCGAATCGGCAGGCAGAAGAATAGTCGAGCAAGCAAAGGTCAGGGCAGGCGGCAAGCAATCGAAGTCTAAAAACACGCCGGGGTCAGGGCAGGCAGCAAAGGATCATAGTTGAATAACAGGCCAGGGTCAGGGCAGGCGGCAAATAATCATAGTTAAAAAACAGTCCAGGGTCAGGGCAGGCAGCAGTCAAAAAACATAGTCCGTTAGTCAAGCCGAGGTCAAAACCAAAAAAGTCAATCCGAATAGCAGCAGTGCGCTAAGATGTTACTCGCACACTGCAGGGAGGTCCACCACTGCATTACTACGCCCAGCAGGATATATTACCGTGATAAACTCATCCCTCACAAATTTTCTGGTTGGCATGGCCTTCATGATCTCCCGAGCCTCGTAACTGATAGGGGCACCAAAGTTGGTGTTATGGCGCGGTCTCGCAGTGACCTGAATGCGCGGTGGTAGGGCGTAAGGCGCACTGCGGACTGTAGATGTTACTGTCCCCGATAACAGTCTCAGAAACCTCCAGATAGATGGTAACCTGGGCATGTGGGGATGGGTCCGCTCCTCACCTGGTGTTCTGGTGGGCTTCGGTACCTGATGGTCTTTCTCTATCTCTGCTGCTGTGATGGTCTCAGCAGGTGGTGTTGCCGGCGGTAGTGGTGCTCCTCCCTGCAGTAGTGGTGCTCCTCCCTGCAGTCGAAGGTATCGTCCAGTTTCCTGTCTAGGTGTTTCAGACGGTGATGTTATAAACGGCACGATACCTTCCAATCCTGCTGTCAGATGGCGGGTTGTGAAGCCAGATGTTGTTGGCTTCTGGCCATACGGGGGCCTTCGGGGACGGTAGATATGTCTCCGGGGCTGGAGTTTTCCTCCAGCCCCCGTAGCAGCCATGTGGCTGCCTCTTCCGCCACACACCAGTGAAGGTGTATGTGGGGAAGGGGCGGGGGGATGAAGGGGAAAAAAAACGGGATAAAGGTAAAAAGAAATACAAGAAATCGCTCGGTCCAAATGGTCAGCCTCCTCTCTCTGCAATCCTCGCCTCACACTCACCGTTCTCACCCAGTGTTCCAGGGCTCAAGGGCAACACTTCTGTGATGTCATAAAGCCAAGCTCGGCAACGGGTTGTTAATGCAGGGAAACAGCAATTTTAGGAATTTTTTTTATTAAGATATCAAGCATTACAGTAACAGACATATCAATAACATACAAATTTGAGCAATGAAATCTACACATGTAGCAGCACACATGAGCAGTGTAAAAGATGCAAAGACAGGTAGTGAACGCTGTGAACAATGTGCTCAGCATGGTTTATACATTTTGAACACTTTAAGGTCCAATAAAAAGTATTTCTCCAGGTGTCTATGGAAAACTCCCCTCCCAGCTCTCCCTCCCACTGGACCATGTATGGGAATTTGTCTCTGGAGTCTTTACCAACTAGGGCTGAGTACCAGCAGGAGATAGTAGATCTCGTCCTCCTCTCGCTCCTGAATAAACCTGAGAGAGGAGAAGCGACATCGGAGGAAGGCCTTTTCTTCTTCCCCGTCAGAAAGTGCCTAATCTGTAGGAATTGGTAAAACAATGCATTTGGTAATTGAAACTTGAAATGCAAGGTTTCAAAATCCAACAGTACATCGTTATCATATAAGCATCCTAGGGTAGTAATACCACATGCTATCCATTTGGAGAGGGAGAGCGAAGGAATAAGCAGCTCCAAGACAGATAGCGGGAAAGAATCAAGATCTATATCTATTGGGACATGCATACTGAGGAACTTAGACCAAGTGGACACGGCTGCTTGCATAGTGTACAGAGGCAAAATAGGGTTATAGCTTCCCCAGCTACATGCCACCACTAGCGCTTTCAGAGAGCCCCTTCTAGCGTGATGTTCTTCAATCTGCAACCATCGCTGTGAGGATGTTGGGGACCACCACTCGGTCGTTTGA
Source organism: Rhinella marina (assembly GCA_900303285.1). Classification (NCBI taxonomy): domain Eukaryota; kingdom Metazoa; phylum Chordata; class Amphibia; order Anura; family Bufonidae; genus Rhinella; species Rhinella marina. The sequence goes on from ONZH01008666.1 coordinate 24,049, forward strand.
TCCAAAATATTAGCCAAGTAGTAGCTGTACAAGTCTGGGACTCCCAACCCACCCAACCTTAGTGGAGGAAATAAGGCCGCTCTAGATACCCTGGGCTTAGAGCCCTGCCATACAAATCTCATCATATCACCTTGTAGCTGGTCAATCAGAGGTTTGGGGATGCACAGGGGTAAGCAGTGGAACATGTACAATATTTTTGGCAAAACCAAATTTTAGCCGAGTTAGCGCTAAAGCCTGCCCATCAGCACCTGTGACATCACCGGGCTCACTGCTGGGCGGAAGCCTCCACTTGGCAGAGCACGGTTCATCATCAGAACTGGGCAAAATGGCTTTGCCCTGCGCTAATTAGCGCAGCGCAAAGGAGGGCATCGGAGCATAGAATGCTCCGATGCTAACATCAGGGGGGCTGCCTGGGTGAAATGAAGGGTATGTAGGGACAACCCTTTAAGAATTAGGTCCCTACACCTAACACCAGGGGCGGTCTTGGCATTTCTGGGGCCCTAAGCGAAGTTATGTCTGGGGCCCCCCCCCCCAATGACACCTCACACCCCTGATGACACGGCCTCTGATGACACGCCCCCCCAATGACACACCCCCTACACCTCACTGGAGGGGGGGTCAAGGTTGCCCACAGCCTATGGCATGTCCCAGACTCCCAGCTCTCTATTGGCTGGGCTGCAGGGGCGTAGCTAAAGGCTCATGGGCCCTGGTGCAAGAGTTCAGCTTGGGCCCCCCCGCCTAATACAGCGCCCCATACCTCTTACATCCAGTATAATACAGCGCCTCATACCTCTTACATCCAGTGACGTCTCCTCGGATGTAGATCTTCTCTTTCCTTATCTTCTCCTTTCAGACCAGACGCCATTTTTCAGCCATTTCTTATCTCTGCAGTTTGACAGAAAAAAATCTTAGTTTACTACTTTTCCATCATCCTCCCATCTTCTGGACAAATCATCCTACCACCCCCAGTACTGTGCCACTAGTACCACACAGATAGTGCCCTTCAATAATTATTGGCACACAGTGTCCTAAAATAACTGCGCCCAGCAAATACTGTCCCGTAATAGTGTGAACATAACGTCCCCCAGAAATAACTGCGCTGATACTGTGCCAGGGTGCCCCCCACAGTAATAGTGCCCCCCACAGTACTAATGTCCCCACTGTGCCCCAGAAGTAATAATGCTTCCAATGTGCCAGTAAGAAGTGCTCCCCACCCATAGATGCCCCCCAAATTATGTGCCAGTAAGAAATGCCCCAATGATGCGCCACAAGTTCCCCCCATTGATTCCCCCAGTGCCCCCATGTGCCAGTAAGAAATGCCCCAGTGCCCCCATGTGCCAGAAAAATGCCCCTAGTGCTCCCATGCCATAAAGAAATGCCCCCAGTGCCCCCATGTGCCAGTAAGTGCCCCAGTGCCAGTAAAAATGCCCCAGTGCCCCCTTGTGCCAGTAAAAATGCCCCCAGTGCCCCCATGTGCCAGTAAAAATGCCCCCATGTGCCAGTAAAAATGCCCCATGTGCCCCCATGTGCCAGTAAAAATGCCCCGTGCCAGTAAAATGCCCTCAGTGCCCCCATGTGCCAGTAAAAATGCCCCCAGTGCCCCATGTGCCAGTAAAAATGCCCCCAGTACCAGTAAAAAATGCCCCCAGTGCCCCCATGTGCCAGTAAAAATGCCCCCAGTGCCCCCATGTGCCAGAAAAAATGCCCACAGTGCCCCCATGTGCCAGTAAAATGCCCACAGTGCCCCCATGTGCCAGTAAAAATGCCCACAGTGCCCCATGTGCCAGTAAATGCCCACAGTGCCCCCATGTGCCAGTAAAAATGCCCGGCCCCATGTGCCAGTAAAATGCCCAGTGCCCCATGGCAGTAAAATACCCCAAAATGCCCCAGTGCCCCCAAATTGAGCTCCGGTCGGTGACTGCTACAATAAAAAAAATAAATAAAAAAAATTAACACTTATACTTACCTCCATGGTGCTGGCAGCGATGCGATGCAGGCCTCTTCCGGCCTGTGTCCCGCGCTGTACGGCTCAGGTGGCGCGATGACATCATCGCGCCGCCTGAGCCGGCCTCTGATAGGCTGCAGGCCCAGTGCCTGCAGCCTATCAGAGGAACGGGCAGGGGAGACGCCTCTCCCTCCCCTGCCCCAGTACAATACAGGCATCTGTATCGCCGTCCTGAGGACGGCGATACAGATGACTATGGAGATGAGCGCTTCCACAATGGAAGCGCTCATCTCCCTCTGCCCCTATCTGTGCGCAGGGCCGCGCCGCACCTGGCTAATTGGCGGTGCGGCCCTGCAAGTGGCAAGGGGGGCCCGCAGAGTGACAGCTGGGCGGGCGGTCTTGGGCACCGGCACAAGAGAAGAGCGTGGGGGCCCCCTTGGACGCCGGGGGCCCTACGCAAATGCATAGGATGCGTGGTGCCCAAGACCGCCCCTGCCTAACACTATTGATCCAGAAGAAGGCGAAAACCCCTGGACACATTCAGCCAATTCATGTCACAGAGGAAAAAATTCCTTCTCGACCCCGGGAAAAGGCGATCAGTCCTGGAACCCTGGATCAAGCCCCTGCTATCTATTATCATTCATTACTATAGTTAATTATCCTACATATTGCATTTATTATTATTATTGCTGATATTTCTATTGTTACTTTACTATTACTATAAACTAGATCCCCCGGGAAAAGGCGATCAGTCCTAGAACCCTGGATCAAATCCCCTGATCCCTATTATAATTTATTGTTTTAGTTAATTAGCCTCTAATGCTGCAATTATTATTATAATTACTAATATTTCTATTGTTATTTTAGTATTGCTATAAACTAGATCCCTTTCCCTAAAGCTGTTGATCCAGAAGAAGGTGAAAACCCCTGGACACATTCGGCCAATTCATGTCACAGAGGAAAAATTACTTCTCGACCCCGGGAAAAGGCGATCAGTCCTAGAACCCTGGATCAAACTACTGATTTCTAACAATTAACTAAATATTATATTTAATGACGCTAAATAATGCTGTTATTTTTATTTATTTGGTTTTTATTAAATTATAATTTTAGTGGTATACATAAGAATATTATTATTATTATGACTAATATTTTTATAGTTTTTTTTTACTGCTATTATAGCTTATGTTCCTATCCCTAAAGTTGATCCAGAAGAAGGCGAAAACCCCTGGACACATTTGGCCAATTCGTGTCACAGGGAAAAATTCCTTCTCGACCCCGAGAAAAGGCGATCAGTCCTAGAACCCTGGATCAAACACCCTGATTCCTATTTCTAAGTTTTCTAATAATCATAATTTTTTAAAATTTTTTTTACTATTGTTATAGATTTATTACTAACTACACTTTAGCTTATTAAAGTATTAAAATATAATAACTATTCAATTTTTTTTAGATTTGGTTGCTGCTGGTGGTCTTACAGCTCCTTACCATCCTTCCTCTGGACCATCCTCTTCAAACCATTCTGCCGGTGATGTTCTTCTTCCCTCTCAGGTTCTCGGTCCCAGGGTCGCAGAGACAAGCGGTTTATTTATGCACTGCACGGTGAATTCATAATTTCTTATGAACTCCTCGTTCCATGATGTCTAGGTAGTTCTTTTATTCTGTTGATCAGCTCAGCCCCCAGACAGGCATTTATCCTGCCAGAGAAGCTGAGCTGCCAGTGTGGTGAGTGGGGTGTAAAAGGTAAAAAAAAATATCAGCCCCCTTCCTTCAGCCCTATTCAGCATACAGTCCCATGTAAAAACCATCACTCCCCTCCCTTCAGCATCCTACCAGAGGGGTCCCCTGACAGACGGGGGCCCCATGCAATGCATGTGTGGTTTGTATAGAGGACTACCGTATATAAGGGTATACAATGTATATACATATATATGAGGGTGTAGTCTAATATACAGTATTGTTAATAGGGATGCAGTGCAATAAACAGTGCAATATACAGGACTATACATGGGGTGCAGTGTAATATACAGGACTATACATGGGGTGCAGTGTAATATACAGGACTATACATGGGGTGCAGTGTAATATACAGGACTATACATGGGGGCAGTGTAATATACAGGAATATACACGGGATGTAGTATAATATACAGGAATATACACGGGATGTAGTATATTATACAGGACTATACATGGGGTGCAGTGTAATATACAGGACTATACATGGGGTGCAGTGTAATATACAGGACTATACATGGGGTGCAGTGTAATATACAGGACTATACATGGGGGCAGTGTAATATACAGAACTACTGTATACATGGGGTGCAGTGTAATATACAGGACTATACATGGGTTGCAGTGTAATATATAGGACTATACATGGGGTGTAGTGTAATATACAGATGCAGATTTTTAGCAGTGTTGAACCCAATGGGGGAAAGTAAGGTGCAAAGGAAAACTGACTTAGTTGCTCCAGCAATCAATCAGATTCCTCTTTTAAATCAGCTCTGTAAAATGGAAGGTGGAATCTGATTGGTTGCTATGGGCAACTGAGTCAGTGTCCTTTTGCACTAGTTTTGATAAATGTTCCTCAATGTGTTTTTATTCCATGAGGAGCCAGTGGAGATGATAGTGGTTTAAAAGTATAGTGTTGGAGACAATGTCAGCAAATTTGTACTAAAATCAACATAAACCCCACCCACAAGTTGGTGTTCAGAGATGTCTTTTGGGCATTTCTAGGGACGGGGCTTAAATACCACAAAATTGCCAGAAAAAAATCTTTAAAAGTATTAAAGTCTTATTCTATACATCGAGTCCATTCTGACAATACAAGGGCATGCTGGGAGTTGTAGTACATATGACTTTTGCAGTTGACAGCTGAAATTTAAAAAAATAACTCAGTCTGATGTTTTCTATTACGGGATGAGAGAGAAGTGATAGCGCCCCCAACAGCTTTTCTTCACTGCCATATGTACTGGTCATGGGTGAGAGGTGGCTGTATTATGCAGCTGTCACCCTGTTTTACTCCTTAGCGACCATGGCATCTATGGTATTAGAGAGGGGGCTCCTGATGCTGATGGGTTGCCATGGCAGCCAGGGGCCCTAACAATATCTGCCCTTATAGTAAACCTATAAAATTATGAAAAGTCTATAAAGTTCTTGCTCTCAGAATATGTGACCTGCAGCTTCAGGGGAAATAATCAGGTGATCGGTCTGAAAAGGCCGCGGTGAAAAGCCAAAAAACAGGCCGAAAGAGACCAGGATTAATCCAGCCCTTACATGCTATATGGTATGGTCCGAAATGTATAGAAATCTGACCGCAAAGGGCCCCTGTGCAAAAAGTTTGTCTGGGCCCGGGGCCCCATGTCTTCAGAAATGGCTTCATAAAAATAGATCTAAACTACATGTACATGCTGCACCGAGCCATACTGTACACCTGCCCCTCACATCATGGCGCATGTATGCCAATTGTACATCAACACTCACATCAACACTCACATCAACACTCACACGTAAAGTTGATCCAGAAGAAGGCAAAAACCCCTGGACACATTTGGCCAATTCGTGTCACGGGGAAAAATTCCTTCTCGACCCCGAGAAAAGGCGATCAGTCCTAGAACCCTGGATCAAACACCCTGATTCCTATTTCTAAGTTTTCTAATAATCATAATTTTTTTAAATTTTTTTTACTATTGTTATAGATTTATTACTAACTACACTTTAGCTTATTAAAGTATTAAAATATAATAACTATTCAATTTTTTTTTAGATTTGGTTGCTGCTGGTGGTCTTACAGCTCCTTACCATCCTTCCTCTGGACCATCCTCTTCAAACCATTCTGCCGGTGATGTTCTTCTTCCCTCTCAGGTTCTCGGTCCCAGGGTCGCAGAGACAAGCGGTTTATTTATGCACTGCACGGTGAATTCATAATTTCTTATATGAACTCCTCGTTCCATGATGTCTAGGTAGTTCTTTTATTCTGTTGATCAGCTCAGCCCCCAGACAGGCATTTATCCTGCCAGAGAAGCTGAGCTGCCAGTGGTGAGTGGGGTGTAAAGGTAAAAATCAGCCCCTTCAGCCCTATTCAGCAAGTCCCATGTAAAAACCATCACTCCCCTCCCTTCAGCATCCTCCCAGAGGGGTCCCCTGACAGACGGGGGCCCCATGCAATGCATTTGTGGTTTGTATAGAGGACTACCGTATATAAGGGTATACAATGTATATACATATATATGAGGGTGTAGTCTAATATACAGTATTGTTAATAGGGATGCAGTGCAATAAACAGTGCAATATACAGGACTATACATGGGGTGCAGTGTAATATACAGGACTATACATGGGGTGCAGTGTAATATACAGGACTATACATGGGGTGCAGTGTAATATACAGGACTATACATGGGGGCAGTGTAATATACAGGACTATACACGGGATGTAGTATAATATACAGGAATATACATGGGGTGCAGTGTAATATACTGGACTATACATGGGGTGCAGTGTAATATACAGGACTATACATGGGGGCAGTGTAATATACAGGAATATACACGGGATGTAGTATAATATACAGGAATATACACGGGATGTAGTATATTATACAGGACTATACATGGGGTGCAGTGTAATATACAGGACTATACATGGGGTGCAGTGTAATATACAGGACTATACATGGAGTGCAGTGTAATATACAGGACTATACATGTGGTGCAGTGTAATATACAGGACTATACCTGGGGTGCAGTGTAATATACAGGACTATACATGGGGTGCAGTGTAATATACAGGACTATACATGGGGTGCAGTGTAATATACAGGACTATACATGGGGGCAGTGTAATATACAGAAACTATACATCGGGTGCAGTGTAATATACAGGACTATACATGGGGTGCAGTGTAATATACAGGACTATACATGGAGTGCAGTGTAATATACAGGACTATACATGGGGTGCAGTGTAATATACAGGACTATACATGGGGTGCAGTGTAATATACAGGACTATACATGGGGGCAGTGTAATATACAGAACTACTGTATACATGGGTGCAGTGTAATATACAGGACTATACATAGGGTGCAGTGTAATATATAGGACTATACATGGGGTGTAGTGTAATATACAGGACTATACATGGGGTGCAGTGTAACATACAGGACTATTCATGGGGTGCAGTGTAATATGGGTAAGATCAGATGAGGGGCAGATAGGGGCGAGTAAGTACAAGAGATCTCAGTGGTCGGGACTGGGCTCTGCACCCCATGTATAGTCCTGTATATTACACTGCACCCATGTATAGTCCTGTATATTACACTGCACCCCATGTATAGTCCTGTATATTACACTGCACCCCATGTATAGTCCTGTATGTTACACTGCACCCCATGTATAGTCCTGTGTATTACACTACACCCCCTTATATAGTCCTGTATATTACACTGCACCCATGTATAGTCCTGTATATTACACTGCACCCCATGTATAGTCCTGTATATTACACTGCACCCCATGTATAGTCCTGTATGTTACACTGCACCCCATGTTTAGTCCTGTATATTACACTACACCCCATGTATAGTCCTGTATATTACACTGCCCCCTATGTATAGTCCTGTATATTACACCGCACCCCCTTATATAGTCCTGTATATTACACTGCACCACCTTTATATAGTCCTGTATATTAAACTGCACCCCATGTAAAGTCCTGTATAGTACACTGCACCCCATATATACTCCTGTATATTACACTGCACCGCATGTATAGTCCTGTATATTACACTGCACCCCATGTATAGTCCTGTATATTACACTGCACCCCATGTATAGTCCTGTATATTACACTGCACCCCATGTATAGTCCTGTATATTACACTGCACCCCATGTATAGTCCTGTATACCCCATGTATAGTCCAGTTTGGCCGGACTGGGGCGCAGCCTAGGGGAGGCCAGCATGACGTGGTTTGGGTGGTGAAGAGGAGGCGGGGAAAGGGTTAATGGCACAGCAGGGTAGTGGAGGGAGTTGCTAGGGCAACTTAAAGCGGTGTGGCAGTAGGGGTTTAATAGAGTGGTGAAGGTGGGGACAGGGGCCATTTTGCTGGAAAAACTGCATTAGCTGGAGCAATACTGACCATGTCCGTGGAGGAGCCGATCGCACGGATTCGGATGGAAGCGGAGGCGAGGGGGCCCGGCTGGGTGCAGGAGCACATGGGCAGCTTGCTGGGAGGACCTTCTGCTGTCCCTGTGGCTGTGTTGGACGAAGGGGTTATACGGCCGCGGCGGGCCAGACCGCCGGCGCGCTTGAGCCCAGATGTTACCCCTCGGGTCCGGTGCAGGATTCGGAGCCCCTCCGGGGACCCTCCACGGCGTGGAGCGCCTCAGAAGTCCTCCTGCAGGCGCTCTGGACGTGGGAGGAATCCAAGGCTGAGGCGGGACCCAGGTACGAGCGGGGAGTGCAGCGCTTCCTCCCCGCTCTCTTCAGTGTCGGCGGCATCCGGACCAGGATCTGTGGATCCCCAGGCAACTGCACCCAGCGGGGATGCCACTCGGTGTGGGAGCAGGGCCAGCGTGGAGCGGGCTGTGCTGGGAGCCTCCAGGGAGCTGCACAGGCCCAGGTCTGTCGAAGAAGAGGACGGAGGACACGCCCCCCAAGTGGCAGGTGTAATAAATAAATGTCCGTGAAAAATAATTCTGAAAGTTCATAGTGTCATTGCTGAAGGGTAGAAGCTTTTCTCAGGTTCCATGTGTTCCATCTTCTTCAGCAGCAACCCCCACCAGAGTGAGAGCAGACTACCCCCCTTGTCTGTCCCTGTCAGTCATTTATACCATAGATTCAGGCATGAATTGCTAACGTATGTACTTCTACAGTGTCATATATGGAAACCTCAAATATAGGTCTTGACGTTCTCATAGAGACCTCCCATTGCCCTTGTGTATTCCTATACATGGTGTCAGTGTGTAGTGTAATAACTCCTTTATATCAAATACTAATTAATATTATATCAAAAATTATTTAACAGCAGGAGCCATGTTGGAGCGGTGCCAGAGGACAGCGTGCTGGGAAGATGGAGCGGGTTCCAGTGCTGGAGACGCCGGGGCAAGTTCATTCAGAGGAGAGGACGATAGGAACCTGGTGCGGCTGGATGCAGCGCCCGTGCAGCCTGGTGAGTGTGCTGGGGGTTCGTTTTTTGCCATTTCTTAGTGGGTCAGGGGGCGTTGGGGGGGTCAGGACGCCCAGGGGACTTAGGAGTGGGGTTAGGTCAATTATTGGGAGGTTTGGCGGGGTGGTTTGCGAGTATGGGGGCTGGGGGGGCATCGCCGTTACCAGCCTGGGGGGTAGGGCAAGGTAGTAGCGTGGCTGCCATAGGTGGGGCAGGGAGACCGGGGGGGGTCGGTGTCGGTGGAGACCCGAGCGGGTGGGGAGGATGATAGGCCTAAGGTAGATGACACGGCCAAAGGCGAAGTTTACGTCTGCTTTGAGGGTTCGTTGGGTGCACACTTAAAGCAGGAGGTGAGAGAGAGGATCTGGAAAGGGGAGTATGTGGAGATATTTTCGCTGCTCCCTTTGGAGAGGTTTAATTTAGATAGGGAGAAGAAGGATGAAGGAAAGAAGGAGGAGGAGGAGAAGCGGCGTTATAGATTGATTCCGCGTACATTCGCAAATTGGCTGCAAGCGTTTGCGATATTGGCCAGTGTTATAGGGGAGAGGACGCCTGAGTGTTGTTCAGCATTATTTTGTTATATGGATGCGATAGGGGAGGCGTATTGGGTTTATGGGGGGACAGGATAGTTACGATACAATGAGCAATTCAGGCAGAGGAAGGCGGTGCGGCCCAACATCCGTTGGGACCACAAAGATATCGGGCTCTGGTTACGGGTGACGGCACCGGTATGTAGTGGGCAGTCCTTTCAGGGGAGAGGCCAGTGGATCAGGACAGAGTTCTTTTGCAGCAGCGGCGGCAAAGGGATGGTGTATCCTGTTCAATGAGGGGAATTGTAAATTTGGGGCCAAGTGCAAATTTAACACCTTGACGTCAGCCATCGGTGTATATACGTCCTATCTGCACATGCCCCGTGCAGATAGCACGTATATACACGTGCAGGCAGCGCTTTAATCCCAGCGCTGATCAGCGCTGGGATTAAAGCTCCTGCTCCTGCAATCTAGCAGGAGCAGGTCGGGTCCCGGCTCACAGACAGAGCGGGGACCCTGAGGAGAAGACAGGAGCGGTTTATTACCGCTTCTGCCTTCTCCTGTGCAGGAGGAGAACATACCTGCTGCCATGCTGGAGGAGGAAGGAAGCGGCGGCAGAGCCGCTTCCTGTGTTAGTCCCGGCGGTCACGGTGACCGCCGGGTTGTCTCGGGGCCACAGCAGTGCTGCAGGGTCTAAGAGACCCCTGATCAGCTCTGCCTGTGTCTAATGCCCCCACAGGGGCTGTTTTCCCCTGTAACTGGGGCTCCTGTGGATGCCCCAGTTACAGTGGAAACAGTGGGAAAAAAAGTGTTAAAAAAAAAAAGTAAATGCCTCCAGAGTCTTTTAATGACCTCTTGGGGGGCATATTATTTGTCAAAAATAAATTAATATATAAGTAAAAAAAAAATAAAAATCCAATAAAAAGTGTAAAAAAAAAAATTATTAAAAACGCAGTCGCCAACGGAAACAGTCACCATAGTCGCCCTGTTCAATAAAATATATACATGTTATATATCAAAACGATCGTCATAAATAGGGATCTCATTACAATAATTAATT
>ONZH01008667.1:0-20580 GCA_900303285.1 Rhinella marina
CTAAATAATTGTTCACTGCACTGTAGGATATATAACTGAGAGAAAAAACGTATTCCCTAGACTGGCGCTACTGTACAGTACACTACATAATTGTTCACTGGACTGGAGTACATATAACTGAGAAAAAAACATATTCCCTAGACTGACGCTACTGTACAGTACACTACATAATTGTTCACTGGACTGTAGTGTATAGAAATGAGAGAAAAAACGTATTCCCTAGACTTCACTACAGATCCCAGCAAGCCAAGGTACAGCAGCAGCACCATCAGCAGCAAAAATGAGTACTGAGAGGACTTTGGGCAATTTCTTTTGGGTCTGTGTGGACCACGTGCTGTCCCTTCTACCACCAGTCGCTGTGCACAGCGTGCAGCCAAGATGGCGGTAGCTGCACTACAAGTCCCAGCCAGCAGCCGAGAGGAGGCAAAAAAAAAGGTCGTTGTAGCCCTTAGAAGGACCGTTGGGTTCTTTGTGGGTGATTCCTGCCTAACCAAAATCTAAATTGAGGCCCTAACAGTGTGCAGCCAAGATGGCGGTAGCTGCACTACAAGTCCCAGCCAGCAGCCGAGAGGAGGCCAAAACAAAAAGGTCGTTGTAGCCCTTAGAAGGACCGTTGGGTTCTTTGTGGGTGATTCCTGCCTAACCATAATCTAAATTGAGGCCCTAACAGTGTGCAGCCAAGATGGCGGTCGCTGCACTTCAAGTCCCAGCCAGCAGCCAGGAGGAGACCAAAAAAAAGGTGCTTGTAGCCCTTAGAAGGGCTGTTGGGTTCTTTGTGGGTGATTCCTGCCTAACCAACATCTAAATTGAGGCCCTAACACTCTCCCTGACAGACAGTAGCTCTATCCCTAATCTCATGCAGCAGCCAGGAGGAGCCAAAAAAAAAAAAAAGGTCCTTGTAGCCCTTAGAAGGGCTGTTGGGTTCTTTGTGGGTGATTCCTGCCTAACCAAAATCTAAATTGAGGCCCTAACACTCTTCCTGACAGACAGCAGCTCTATCCCTAATCTCATGCAGGAGGTGTCTGTCGTTCACCACCATTCCGTGTCAGGGTAAAATTTTAAGTGCTTCACCTACTACCTCAGTCTCACTTGGTCACTCTGGGTTCACCGCCATGCTGTGTCAGGGTAAATTTTTGGGTGGTTCACTGCTACCTCAATCTAACTTGGTCACTTGTTGGTGTCACCACGCTGTCACCACGCTGTGTCAGGCTCATGCCTGCGTCGTGGGGCGGAGGATAGGACAGCAGTGCCAGCATGGGCATTGGTGTCACCTGCAGGCGGTGATGGACCTTCGTTGCACCTAGTTGGGTGCTTTACTAACATGTGATGGGTATGTTAGTAAAGGTCAGCACAATTGTCTTGAGGGTCACCACCAGGCTGTTGCACAGAATTTGGCATAATGGTACAGTTAGGCAGCCTCAGAGGCATCCATGCATGCTGCCCCTGCTGTTTCCTGTCCATTTCCGTGGTGTTTCCATCATTTTCTGGGGTTTCCAGGTTTTTACGCAACCTTCCCTATGCAGAGCTCTGGTCCCCTGCAAAAAATGCTCGAGTCTCCCATTGACTTCAATGGGGTTCGTTATTCGAAACGAGCACCCAAGCATCGGAAAAATTCGACTCGAATAACGAGCACACGAGCATTTTAGTGCTCGCTCATCTCTAGTAACGTTTTGAACTTTTGACTTTCAGGCTCCATATCTCACCATCCACTACAGCTTCGACCGTTAGACTACCATCATTTTATAGACAATCATCTTGGCTATCTCATACATAAATTGGATTCGCAACTATATAGCAGATGATTAGTTATGCAGATTCTTGTCATGAAATTGCATTTGTTACTGTTTTTCTCCCAAAATTCTAAATGTTAATTTTTATTATTTTATTATTTTATTATTTGGGTACAAATACAGCTTTTTCTTCAACTCTACCCACGTATGTTTCGATTGGGATGAGGTCTGGGGAATGTAGGGGCCAATCCAGCACCTCTGCTTCATTGTCATGGAACCATTTCTTCACCAATCTCGACGTATGCTTCGGGTCGTTGTCCTGCTGGAACACTACGTCGTCCTTTTCATACCCATACTAAAAAGTAACTCGTTTTGTTGGATACTCACATATAGCTGAGCATTGAGACCACCATCGATCCTGGTCAAGTGTCCTTCACCTTTGGCTATGAAACAACCCCATATGATCAGGCTTCCTCCACCAAACTTGACAGCTCCTTCAGCTTCTCGAACCATTAGCCTCTACCCACATATGTTTCAGTTGGGATGAGGTCTGGGGACTGTAGGAGGAAATACAGCACCTCTACTTCATTGTCATTGAACTATTTCTTCGGCAATCTCGGCGTATGTAATAAAATTCCTTCTGTATCCCAAAAAACAATTTCTATGATCTTTCCAGCTGACTGCTGCACATGAATTTTTTTTTTAGTTGACCCCTTGTGCTTCCATGCATGGACTCTTTATTGGTTTCAGGATCATGCTGGTGAACCCATGTTTCATCACCCATAATAATTTGAGAATAAGAGTCTCCTGGATTTTCTCTAAGCATGTCTAAATTCTCTTGGCTAAATTTTTGACAACAATTTTTTTGCTCAGTAGTCAACATTCGTGACACCCAAAGGGAACTGACCTTTGACATAATCAAAACATCATGAATGATACTGGAAACTGTGACAACTGAAATGCCTAATTCATGAACACTGACTTTGACCCAACGATCTTCAATTGATTTTCTATCCCATTTAAACTGCTTGGCCCAAAACTTTACTTGGTAGTAGGAAGGTACATCATCACCATATATTGCAATCATCCTTTTATGGATTTCTTTAGGCTTCTTTTCTTCCTTTGTAAGGAATTTAATTATGGAACAAAGCTTCAAGTCCTTCACTTTCTTTGTAGACCTGCACTGTACTGCATTTGCCATTCTGTCACTTCCAGTGCATTCATCAAAATGAACTGCTACTGTGTGTGTTGCATGTCTAGACATGTCTCAAACTGCACAGACAAGCTCAGCTCCCTAATTCTGACAGAACAAGCTGGAGGAGATAACTTATTGAACACCCGTCGTGTATGGTAGCATCAGAAGATGGCTTGTTCTGAACAAGTGGTCCAAAACTTAAGCGTTAACAGGGGCAGATGTCTTTCCATGTTCCTACACATATATGATAGTATCAGAAGAGGCAAGGGCTTGTTCTGAGTTAGTGTCCAAAAATTTGAGAACAACAACAATGCAGTGTGGATGTGGACCTCACAGATAACGCAGAAGAAGTGCATCTTTGTAGGGCCAATAGAAGTGATAGCAATAGCAGCACAGTTTGGAACCTGACAGCCAGCGCAGAATATGCTGTATAGGGGAAGCAGTGCTGGCAATAATAGTCACAGAAGTGGAGGTAGCAGTAAAGTATAAAATCTGATGGATAGAAGATGTCTGCTGTGTAGGGACAGCAATAGTGTCAGTAGAGGGAGAAGCATCTGTGGCAACACCGGCAATACAGTATGGAAAGGATGGACAGGCAGACAGCAGCACTGGAATCATTGGAAGAAATAAATAGCCATTGTCAGCAGTCGTGGATCTATTCATTTGCCACAGCAGGAAGTGTGTGAGGATCCTGTTGGGTCTATACCTTGTTAATTTTTACAAATGTGATGTTTTCTACACTTGCGGAGAACAACTTTTTGCTTGTGTGTAAGGACACCACCTGCCACATTCAATACTCTGACAGTACACTGGAGACTGGACACAATAGTACACTGGGCCAGTTCCTGCCACTTTTCCAATCTGCCTACCCAAAAGTCCATTGGGTTGGGGAACATGGTAAATGGTGGAGTAAGGGCACAGTCTAGGTAGGACTAAACCTGGTTGTTCAGATTGGGCATATCCATCTAATGATGTGTGTCAGCTTGGAGAGGCACTTCAAAAATCAGTTCTGTCATGTTCATCAACCTGAAATGGCTGCCAGTGAGAGTGGTGCTTCTGCAGAATTTACTATACGTTGTAGCAGAGACAGGGGGAGGTCGGAGACTCAGCGGGGGCAAAGACCTGAGCAGCAAGCATCTTCTTTGTGAAACATTTAGCAAGCTGTGTCAAGTGCTGGTAATAAAATAATTCTGCTTCCCTTTTGAAATCAGGAAAACATTTCCCCATTTTGATTTTCTTCTTGATGCAAATTAGCAACTGATCCACTGCGTGGCTTCTTTCATCCAGTTTAATCAGTTCTAAGACAGCATGACAACACTTCAATTTACACATGAGGGAGGGGAAGTAACACTCTGCCCTGTTTCTGTTGGAGATAGGGGGATTTCCAATGAGGAGGACAAAAACGTGGAGGTGTACCGTAAATAGGACCTGCCCTCGTTGTGGTGCTACATCACCACTGCCACACAAAAAATTGACCAAGTGGGCTGTGAAAGACATGTACTATTTCAGGCAATAACGGCTGCTCCATCTGTTGACAGTGGCGTGCAGCTTGCCACAAAAGACAATTCCAAGGAATGGCCCACATTCCATCTGAAAGTTCAAAGCAGGGATGGCCTTTTAGCTTACATTAAGGCTGAGTACACACTATCACTTCTGTGGAATTTACTATGTGGTATAGTAGCAACTGCATCACAGTAGATGATCAATCAAGAACATAATTATAATAAAAATCATACATATCATGTGACCAGTAAATCATAAAGGAAATCATAAAGTGCATATAGAATGCATATCCTGTGTGGTGTTATCATCAATTCATAATTATCAAGTGCAATTCATATATATCAATGTGTACACATAGTGACATATAACAGCACCCCATTAGCTGTGGATAATTACAACCAAATATAACACCTGTTATGATAATGGAAATAAAATGAGAAGAATAGCCTTTTTTTATCCTGATGTCCTCCATGCAAGGGTATTAGTGAGCAGTTTTTTTCATAAAAATTACAGGTTGATAGATCAAAGGATATAAGGAAAGTGTGGGAATAAAAGGCATTGTTACATCATAGATCTGCAGATCTTGTACATGGCAGTGTCTGTGTCTTCAGGAACTATTGAAGAAATTCCCATAAGTGACATACCAGCATAGAGCTACCATACCAGCAGAGGAGATTGGGCTAAGTTAAGCAATGTTTTGAGCCTCCGTGAATGATATCAGTGGTGTTACCAGTTCCCAAGCTGACCACTGATTCGGCCCTTCCAGTTTGTTTGCATATTTTGGCCATATGTTGGTTGTGCTCCTTATTGCCACTGCCACCACCCTCCTTCTTTGATATCAATTCCTGCTCATTACCCTGAACTTGATTCCAGGTCTTGTCCAATACACAATCATCATTATAGTCCTCATATTTCCCATCACTTTTATCAAACTGTGATATGTCATCATGGGCTCCTTGGTCCCCCTCGTGATTCCCTTTTCTATATTTGCCCCAAGTGCCATTTTGGCTTTTTAGGAAAAAAATAAGATGACATTGAAGACAGAGAGGATGCAAATGAAAGGCTTCCCTGGCGCGGCTCTCAAAAGCACAGTGCCAGCCTCAGAGGTGACATCAACATGATCCTGCTGTCAGTGGGATAATGAATCAACAATCCTGTCTTCAATAATTATCTGTTACCTACCGGAAGTGAGGGAGAACTGTAGCTGGATACAGTTCTCCCTCACTTCCAGCTACTACTACTGGCCAGACAGCTGGGGGCGACTGTGCTGCTTCTGTTTGCAAGACTACAGCCCCCTACGTTCTTTCTCGTATATAATGTGGCACTGGTATTTCATTTTCCATTACCCTGCCAATTGTAGTCTATTTTAACAATGAGAAATTATGATTTTTGGTACATTGGTTTTTAACTGTAGAAAAATAGCAACAGGTTTTTTTGAAAAAAAAAAAGAAAACAAAAAACAAAAACAGGTGAAACTGGATTTTTCCTGGCTTTGACCAAAATATGCACTGCTGTTGGCACATTGATATATGCTTATTGCTCATTTATAAACTGTGGAAGCTTTGGAACAGGTTTTAGGAAAAACCGTCCAGCTTCTAAAATCTGACTTACCAATCAATCTACCTAACTAAATATATCTTCCTTACTATCCCTACACTGTCCCTGCAAGACCCTAAAATGTCTGCCTTGTGCATGTGATTGATGTGTGTGTCAGAAGCATAACAGCCAAGTCATATCACATCATAGAAACACAGAAATATAGAAGGCTGATTGCAGAAAAAGTCCATCTTGCTTTGGAGCTAACATGGTGCCTGAATGACCAGTCAATATCCTCCCTCCTCATTGAATGTCAGGCCTACTGCCCGAAATGAAGTACATTAAAAATATCTTTTATTTATTAATAGTGTTGGGCGAGCATTTATGGCTATGCTCGGCACAACGCGGTGTTCGGCCGAACACCGCGTATGCTCGAGCGCCATGCTTGAGTCCTTTCCCCGCACGTTTCTTGGCTGCAATCAGCATGCGGGGGGTACTGACATTCACTGTAATGCCGTGGCCATGTTGGCTACTGGCATTACAGTGATTGGCTGGCCGGGAACGCGCCATTGGGTGCTATATAGCACCCGGTGACATGTGACCCGGCTCAGACTGAGTCAGGGAGAGCTGCTGCAAGGAGGGACAGATAGGTGATAGAAATTGGCTAGGCAGGGCTAGTTTTATCTGTTTAAAAGACCCAAAAGTCCATTTAAGGACTCTTGTTATATCTGGCTGCAATATATTTTTTTGGGGGGGGCAAAAATAGCACAAGTTTGCCTGACCTTAGCACCACCTGCGCAGCGTGTGCTGTATAACGTTTTTGTATCCCAAATACCTGACATCCGGTGTATTTTTTTCTGCTGCTAATCAAGGCGACATTATCTGCGCTGCGTCTGCTGTATAACTTTGTGTCTCCTAAATACCTGACATCCGGTGTATTTTTTTCTGCCGCTAATCAAGGTGACATTACCTGTGCTGCATGTGCCGTATAATGTTTGTGTATCCTAAATACCTGACATCCAGTGTATTTTTTTCTGCCGCTATTCAAGGCGACATTACCTGCACAGCGTCTGCTGTATAACGTTTGCGCAAGGAGGGACAGATAGTGTAGGGATAGAAATTGGCTAGGCAAGGCTAGTTGTTCTGTTTAAGGCCTCTTTCACATGAGCGTCACAGATTCAGTTCGGATGCGTTCAGGGTGTGTTCTGGAAAATCCGCACGCACCCACACCAATCCGCATGCAATCGCAGTCAGTTTTGACTGCAATTGCGTACGTTTGTTCAGTTTTTTCCGCACGGGTTTGAAGCATTTTGATGCGTTTTTCATGCGCGTGATAAAAAACTGAATGCTTACAAACAACATCTCTTAGCAACCATCAGTGAATCATGCATTGCATCCGCACTTGCGTGCGGATGCAATGTGTTGTTTACTCAGCCCCATTCACTTCAATGGGGCCAGGGCTGCGGAAAAACGCAGAATATAGAACATGCTGAGATTTTCACACAACGGCGAACTGATGCGTGAAAAAATTCGCCTATGTGAAAAGCCCCATTGAAATGAATGGGTCAGGATTCAGTGCGGGTGCAATGCGTTCGCATCATGCATTGCACCCACGCGGAAATCTCACCCGTGTGAAAGGGGCCTAAAAGACCCAAAAGTCCTTTTAAGAACTATTGTTATATCTGGCTGCAATATATATTTTTTGGGGGGCAAAATTGCCTTACCTTAACACCACCTGTGCTGCATGTGCTGTATAACGTTTGTGTATCCTAAATACCTGACATCCAGTGTATTTTTTTCTACTGCTAATCAAGGCGACATTACCTGCGCAGCGTCTGCTGTATAACGTTTGCGTTTCCTAAATACCTGACATCCGGTGTAATTTTTTCTGCCGCTAATCAAGGCGACATTACCTGCGCAGCGTCTGCTGTATAACATTTGTGTCTCCTAAATACCTGACATCCTGTGTATTTTTTTTTTGCCGCTAATCAAGGCGACATTACCTGTGCTGCGTGCGCGGTGTAACGTTTGTGTATCCTAAATACCTGAAATCCGGTGTATTTTTTTCTGCCGCTAATCAAGGCGACATTACCTGCGCAGAGTTTTCAGTATAACGTTTGTGTATCCCAAATACCTGACATCCAGTGTAATTTTTTGTGCCACTAATCAAGGCGACATTACCTGCGCAGCGTCTGCTGTATAACGTTTGTGTATCCCAAATACCTGACATCCAGTGTCATTTTTTCTGCCGCTAATCAAGGCGACATTACTTGTGCTGCGTGTGTGGTATAACGTTTCTGTATCCTAAATACCTGACATTCGGTGTAATTTTTTCTGCCGCTAATCAAGGCGACATTACCTGCTCTACGTCTGCTGTATAACGTTTGTGTATCCTAAATATTTCTGACATTCGGTGTAATTTTTTTCTGCCGCTAATCAAGGCGACATTACCTGTGCTGCGTGTGCGGTATAACATTTGTGTTTCCTAAATATTTCTGACATTTGGTGTAATTTTTTCTGCCGCCATTTGTGTTTACGAAATACCTGACATCCAGTGTATTTTTTTCTGCCGCTAATCAAGGCGACATTACCTGCGCTGCATCTGCTTAGTTTAACGTTTGTGTATCCTAAATATTTCTGACATTTGGTGAAAATTTTCCTGCTGTTGGTGACAGCGACATTACCTGCGCTGCGCCTGCTGTTTAACGTTTGCGCATTCTAAATATTTCTGACATTCGGTGTAATTTTTCTGCTCATACACTTAAAAAAAATCTGCGCTACTGTACTTGTGACAAACTTGCATATATATCATTTAATATGCGCAAGGCGAGCAGTAAGGGACAGGGAAGTGGGGGTGCTGATGGTGGTGCACGCAGAGGCCATGGCTCTGAGCGCGGTGAAACTTTGCCTGCTGGCAGAGCACAAGAGACAAAGTCCTCCAAAACTCCTAGCTTCTTGTCACAGTTTGCAGGGCGACGCAAGACACCATTCTTGACGCCACACCAGTGCAACCAGGTAGTCGGTTGGATTGCAGCAGATAATGCTTCCAGTCGGTTAAGCACCACCCTCTGTTCCACAAAGTCCAGTCTCAGTAGCCAAGAGTCTGGTCAACTGAATCCTCACCCTGATCCTCCTTCCTTCCAGCATACAGAGTCTGGGCAAACACGTGATCCCATACTCGGATATTCCGAGAAGCTTTTTTCATTGCCGTTCCTTGATTTGGGCCTCTCGCCAAGCCCGCTTGAAGAGAGGGACATGAGGAGATGTTGTGCCCTGATTCCCAAACTCATGAGCATCTACAGTCTGAAGAAGATGACATTGGGGAACGGCAATTACTGTCTGACAAGGTGCATGATGATGATGAGACACAGTTGCCAATAAGTCAAGGGCAATTAGTGTCTCAAGAGGTTGATGATGAGGATGAGACACAGTTAAGTCAGGTTCTTGTTTGATCCTCCTCCTGACATGGTGACCTGAGTGAGGAAGTGGAAGAGGAGGTGGTGGACGATGAAATCGCTGACCCAACCTGGGAAGGTGGCAAGCCGAGCGATGACAGTAGTACAGAGGGGGAGGGATCCGCAGCACCACAACAGGCTGGAAGAGGCAGTGGTGTGGCAAAAGGGAGAAGGCAGGCCACACCAAACAACTGTTCCCCGGAGAACCCCCTTGCGGCAATCTCCCTTACCAAGGGGTAGGTGTTCCGCAGTCTGGCGCTTTTTTGAGGAAAGTGCTGACGATAAAAGAATTGTAATTTGCAACCTGTGCCGTACCAAAATAAGCAGGGGCGTGAACGCTAGCAACCAGACCACCACCAGCATGATCCGCCACATGGCAGCAAAGTACCCTAATAGGTGGGCCGAACGCCTGGGTCCACGATTGGTGTTTGCGGGTCACACCACTGCCTCCTCTTCCCCTGTGTTACGTGCTGTCCAAGACGCAGGCCCAGATGCCTCCCGCCCTGCACCTGGACCTTCGCAAGCGCCATCAGCGAGCATGTCCACTTCAGTGTCCCAGCGCAGCGTACAGATGTCCTTACCCCAGGCATTTGAACGCAAGCGCAAATACCAAGCCAATTGCTGGCCCTGGAAATGTTGCCATTTAGGCTGGTGGACACTGAGGCTTTTCGCAGCATGATGGCGGTGGCTGTCCCTCGTTACGCAGTCCCCAGCCGCCACTATTTTTCCCGGTGTGCCGTCCCCGCCTTACACCAGCATGTGTCCCGTAACATAACCCGTGCCCTGACCAATGCAGTTACTGGGAAGGTCCACTTAACGACTGACACATGGACAAGTGCTTTTGGCCAGGGATGCTACATTTCCCTGACGGAACACTGGGTGAACCTTGTGGAGGCTGGGAGCGAGTCATATCCTGGGATGGCACAGGTGCTACCGACGCCAAGGATTGCTGGCCCTTCTTCCATCCGGATTTCTGCCACCACCTACAGTAGTGGCTGCAACTCCTCCTTCTCTTCCTCCACCTCCTCCTCCACTTCCACCTCAGAATTCTCATCTTGCAGCACCAGTCAGACTTCAGTCAGTAGCTGGAAGCAGTGTAGCACAGCAGTCAGGAAGCGGCAACAAGCTGTGCTGAAACTTATTTGCTTAAGAGACAAACAGCACACCGCCGCAGAGCTGTGGCAGGGCATAAGGGACCAGGCTGAGCTGTGGCTCTCACCACTCAACCTACAGCCAGGCATGGTTGTGTCTAATAACGGCCACAACTTGGTGGCGGCTTTGGAGCTCGGCAAGCTCACACACGTACCATGCCTGACCCACGTCTTCAACTTAATTGTTCAGCGGTTTCTGAAAACCTACCCCAATTTGCCTGAGCTACTGGTGAAGGTGCGCTGCCTGTGTGCCCATTTCCGAAAGTCACCTACAGCTTCAGTCTGTCTGGCAACGCTGCAGCAGTGCTTGCACTTGCCAGCTCACCGACTGCTGTGCGACCTGAGCACGCGCTGGAACTCCACCTTCCACATGTTGGCCAGGCTTTGTGAGCAGCAGAGGGCAGTAGTGGAATACCAGCTGCAACACAGTTGTCGCCTTTCCAGTCAGCTTCCGCTCTTCACAAGCGTCGAGTGGGCATGGATGTCTGACCTATGTGAGGTTTTACACAACTTTGATGAATCTACACAGATGGTGAGCGGTGATAGCGCTATTATCAGCGTAACCATCCCACTTCTGTGTCTTCTGAAACGCTCACTGCTCACAATAAAGGCGGACGCTTTGCATGTGGAAGAGGTGGAAATGGGGGAATACCCTACACAGGGTGATAGCCAGACCACCCTCGGTTCGTCTTCTCAGCGTGAAGAGGAGGACGAGGAGGAGTAGCAGCAGACGGTTGCCCCCATTACAGAGGGTAGTACCCATAGCACGTTTACTCCATCTCTTCAGCGTGGATGGGCCGAAGAGGAGGAAGAGGACGAGGAGATTGAGAGTCATCTTTCTGGTGAGGAGAGCGAAGCCTTGTCTGTTGGGACTCTGGCACACATGTCTGACTTCATGCTATGCTGCCTTTCCAGTGACCCTCGCGTTATACGCATTTTAGCCAACACCGATTACTGGTTGTTCACCCTTCTCGACCCCCGCCACAAAGAGAACTTCTCATCCCTTATTCCTGTGGTGGAGAGGACTAGCAAAATAGTGCAATACCAGAAGGCCCTTGTGGAAAAATTGCTCCAAAAATTTCCAGCTGACAACGCTGGCGGCAGAGTACGTAGTTCCTTGGGCACCCGAGGAGGGGAGACGAGGGGAACACACAGCAGTTCTAACAGAGGCAGGGCGACACTCTCCAAGGCCTGGGACAGTTTCATGACAACCCGCCAGCACCCTCACCCTGAGGAGCGGCCTAGTGTCACAAGGAGGAAAAAGTTTTGGAAGATGGTAAAGGAGTACGTAGCTGACTGTGTCAACGTCCTCAGTGATCCCTCTGTGCCTTTTAATTATTGGGTGTCTAAGTTGGACACGTGGCAGGAACTGGCGCTCTACGCTTTGAAGGTGCTGGCCTGCCCTGCTGCCAGCGTTTTGTCGGAGTGGGTTACGTATTTAGTGCTGCTGGGGGCATAATAACTGATAAGCGCATCAGCCTGTCAACTAAAAATGCTGACAGGTTGACGCTTATCAAAATGAACAAGGCCTGGATTGCCCCTGACTTCTCTACCCCACCAGAGGAAAGCGGCTGAACATAAAGAAACTTTAAATGTGGCTTTTAGGGTGTATGGAATACACTGTGTTCCCATGCACCCCTTCCTCTTCTCGTCCTCTTCCTCCTCTTCCTCCATCATATCAAACTGCTTATTAGCAGCATTTCAGTGGTGTTTCTATCATTTTCTCACCTTTCCCTATGAACAAGACACCCTCCCCTCTTCAAAGCCTGGTTTAGTGCTCTGGTTCTCCCATTGACTTCCATCTAGCTCGGGTGCTCTGTAGAGCAATCGAGCATCACCTAGTGTTCTACCCGAGCACCCGAGCACTACGGTGCTCAATCAACACTATTTATTAAATCATTAAAACAATTTGCGTGGCTTTCCACTATATTCAAAGCTTCAGGCTGGCAAATAAAGAACTGAGGCACAGGATTCATAAATAACCTGCCTCCATAGTTCTAGATCGCCACATGTTCTATAGAGGATCAGTCTCCTGGTCAACAGACCTGATGGTTGGATAATAACCCGACCTAGAGACTGTCCAATGGGTAACTCAGTATTGGTTGGTAATTAAAGAGTTATTTGCTGGTATGTACTATACCTCCTATCATCAGAGAGTACACCAGCATGCACCCAGCAACATGTATATACCAGATTCTACTCACTGAGACCTCTATATGATAAGGACTCAATCCCTGTTAGGTCACACTCTGATGTTCCTGCTCGACGCGTTTCTAAACCACTTTTGATTTTTCATCAGGAGCTTTGGAACAATGTATTTCCTAACTAATGAATCAGAACAATGTATTTCCTAACTATTGTATCATTAAGAGCACTGCATGCCTCTGATGGCGTGCGTGCAGCAGAGCCTCCGGCACTATAGTGGCCATATCGCGGGCCATTCCCGCCGTTCTTAAATGAAAAAACGCTCTCCCCACCCCCGTACCGTACTGGCGTACCCCCATACTGGCGGTTTTATCTGGTCACTGTATGACAGTATCCAGTCACTGTATGGAGGTGTTATCTAATAACTGTATGGCAATAACTGTGTCCCCTTCCCTGCCCACGCCACCTTTTTTAGACCTGGCATGAGTGGGGAAAAGTTGCAGATTGTGTGGCAAAGTACCTTTGCGCCACAATCTGTGTCAGAAATATACCTAATATAGGTGTATTTCTGTTTAATAAATGACTCCCTAATTGTCTTATGATTCCAGGGTAGGGCTGATATCTTTATAGTATATACATTCCAGTGTATTATACTGTGCCCTGTGGAAACGAACAAAAAAGTTCAGCTCCTTAAATAGCATCTTCTTTATTTCAAGCGGTAAAATCCATCAGGAGTACAGTATATGTCTACGTGTTTCGGACCCCACAATTTTGGTCCTCACTCATGACAAGTTACATTTCACATGAACTTCCCTATATACCTGTGAACAACCCATCACACTCCTAATTGGAGTCACATGTTACACAGGGAAGACAACATGCAAAACAATTATCAAAAAAATTAAAAAAAAAAAAAAATATATATATATATATATATATATATATATATATATATGTAATTGTGCTGAAAAACAACAATGTGATATACAAAAAATAAAAACATATCAATTATCAAAATTATCAGTATTTCAAATCCACATCATATTTTCTGTTCAGGCCAAAGGGAGAGCAAGTCCCTAATTCAAACATCCCAAAAGCCTCCGAACTTAAGAGTTTTCTTCTCCAATGACCTCCCCTAATGGGTTGCATAACTCTCTCCACTCCCTGAACAGCAAGACATGACGTGTCTCCTTTATGTACAACAGCAAAATGCATAATGACTGCTGAAACATTGCGATTTTTATAGTGAGGTACATCTGAGATATGTTTACGGACTCTAGTTTTTGTTTGATTGTCATGCAACCTAAATATTGTAACCGGCATATTGTACACATAATCAAATAGATTGCATACTCAGTGTTACAATTCAGGTAGCACTTGATATCTTGTCTCCTACTATTGACAGTTGATTCATAAAAAGCAGTAACCATTCACAACATGTGCATTTTGCATGGCCGCATTTATAGCGGTCACTAAACATACTAGGGTTAATCATCTGCCCAAAATGAGGATCTGCAAAACACAACGGTCGTGTGAATGTAGCCTAAGGGCTCATGCACACGAACTGTGCGTTCAGTCCCCGTGCTGTGGACCTTAATTTGCGGTCCACAATGCACGGGCACTGACAGTGGGGCCGCCGCATTCAGATCGCGGACCCCATTCAAGTGAATGCATGCGCTACTTTTTTGCGGTCGAAGGCACGGCCAGAAACACCACAGAAGCACTTCTGATCCAAGCCTCCGTTCTGCATCTCCGTGATTGTGGATCCATTAAAGTGAATGGGTCCACGATCCGTGATGCGGGCTGCACACGGGCGGTGCCCGTGTATTGCGGACCCAGCGTATGCGGGCCGCAATACGACCACGGGCCGGCACCTTCCATGTGCATGAGCCCTAAGACTGAAAAGGCTAGGACCATAGACAACAGTTATTTTTAACTATTTGAATAGCTCACATGTAGGGTGTTTTTACATGAACTCAATAAAAGCTATGTTTTAATCAGTCATGAATATCTGGGTCAAGTTGGGAAATTGGCCTTGAGTGGTCACATTGCTAAAGTTGTGAAACATTCCCTTACCCAGATAGGGTCCCTGGGATAGAATTTATAGAGTTACAAGTTTGGACGCAACTGTACACTCAAGTGGACATACAGTTACTTTCAGGTGCTGGAAAGACTTAACCTGGAAAAATTTCAATGAACCTGAATTACATAAATTTTATGTCTTAATACCTGAAGATGAATTGAACGAAGACTGTCAGGAAGAGGTACAGGTACAAAATCCAGTTTGTTGTTTGAAAGGTATAGAAACTGCAGACATGTAAGGTCCTGAAAAAAATTGAACATGTTGATACTTTTCATTTTCAATTCAATTTGCAAAATTATATATCTGTAAACCATTTTTTTCTCAAATAGCTATGTTGACTTGTTGAGTACAGTAGATCACCTTAAAAGACTCGGTCCGAATTCCAGAACTTTGAAGCTGATTGTATTGGACATTCAGTCTAACAAGACTTGAGGGCAACTCAGGCAAATGCCTCAGTTGGTTCTCAGATAGGATGAGTTCCTGGAGGGACGGCAGCAGGTGAAAAGCATCATCATCAATCTCGGAGAGAAAATTATTTGAGAGATCCACATACTTCAGTTTGCCTATAAAGAAGAGAAGTTTCATGTCATGAAAAAAAATTGTGTTTTAACATATTTGTATATAGCAATTGATTGTAAACAAATGCCAAATATATTTATAGAGGATGGCGCATGAAAAAGTAGCCCACCTTCAATATCTCCAAATCAAACTGCCTAACAGTAAATCTGGGCAACTAAGACTGATTTACTATTAGGCAGTTTGGTTTGGAGATATTAGAGGAAGGCTACCTTTTCATGGGCCATTCTGTAGTTTAAGGGCGCGTTAACACAACAGTGTGAACGGCTCCGCATCTATTCCGCAGTTTTGCCGGCACGGGATCTTGCCAAGCCGCGGCTCCGTGCCGCGGCGTCACAAGAAAAAACAGAACAAGAATAGGCATTTTGAACCAAGTGCCGGGCCATGTGTTCCGCAAATTGTGGAACACATGCCGGTTGGCATACGTGGTATTGCGGATCTGCATTTTTGCGGATCTGCAATACCACGGCCTTCTGAATGGCCCCTAAAAGTCACTGTGCTACTTTCAAGAATTTCTGCCTGTTCTTCTAAGGCCTCGTCCACATTTCCGTTTTTCACTGACATGTGCTGTGCCCATTTTCTGCGGACAGCACATTAATTTGAATGTGTCTGTTCACACATAAGTATTTTTTTTTTTACTGATGGTGGGTCAGCTGAGCAGCGTCCGTGGATAACAGATTACACATGGAGGGTAAAAATGGACACACGGACATCTTCACGAATTAAACACTTTTCTTCACTGACTTGAAAATGACATGTGAAATGTGGTCAAGGCCCAAGGGTATGCTCACTTTTCACTATTTCACTTTTTTCACTAGTCACAAAAAATCCATAGCAGTAATCTGAGTCTGACAATTTGCATGGTATCAGAGCTTCATATCATACCATGAATGTCTGAACAGTCTCTTACTCTAAATATATAACATGTTCAATGGGTTATCTCTAAATGAATAGAACACAATAAATGAACATTGATATGAATATTTTTATAATTTACTCTCATTTAGTAAGACATACAGTAGGGCAGTATTAAATATACTCAGTAGTACCATTAAAATGTGATATCTTAACCCCTTGGCGCAAATGGACGTAGCTGTACGTCCAGATTGCATGTAAGTTTCTGCAATTGGATGTACAGTTAAATCTGAGCTGTTACCGGATGCTGTGACATGATAAATTGTCACAGCATCAGAATCTCTGCTATCACATACATTGGACACACTGGAGCGGCTGGCAAGGGACCAATCAGAGTAGTCCTTTTCTGGCAATCACTCTGATTGGTTAGTTTGTACAGACTAACCTATCAGAGCCTAGAAAGGTTAAATATGCTGGCTTCAGGCTCTGATCTCCATCGTTGTGACGGTGTAGATCAGAGCCTGATTAAAAGTAATACTTGTTCCCTCTGTGTCCCCTGCAACCCCCATTGTGGCCCCTCAGTGACTCCTTTGTGCTCCATCAGTGCCCCTGCATGCGCCATGCTGCCCCCACAAAGGATCAAGATTGCAGCAACTCAGTAACTGTGTAACTGAGTAACTGAGTAAATAAATTAATAAAAAATTAGCTTTTTTCCCCATATCTGCTCATTTATGATTGGTTAAAAAATTAAAAAAGAAAATAAATCACACATAATTGGTATTGTCGCATCTGTAACAACCTGATCTACAAAATGATCATGTTACTTATCACACATGTTAAATGCCATTAAAAAAAAGCCATTAGTACTCCAAAACGGTGGCAATAAAAACTCTAGCTTGTCCCGCAAAAAATTAGCCCACAGCTCAGTCAACAAAAAAGTTATGGCCTTAAAAAGAATTTCAGCAAATTCCATGTTAGAAAATTCAGATGTCGTTCCTTCCCTTCTGAGCCCTGCAATAGCCGCTGGATGCCTGCTGTTTAAAACGGAGGGCACCTGGGACGAATGTATGGGATCGATGATAACGTCGATCACACACATTTAACTTCTCAGATGTAATGGTCAAATGTGACCTGGTCTGGGAGCTCAAAAACCCTTATGCTCGTGCTCCTAAGCGTACAATGGCTCCCTCCAGTGGGGATAGAGGTGTCAGGATAGTCTGTGCGGCAGCCTCAGTCCTGCTGAATGATCCCAGGCTGCAGCAGATAGGACTCTATGGAGACCCTGCCTTTGGCAGGGCTCAATAGGAACATAGTGAAATGCATATAGGGGGTCATTTATTAATATCGGTGTTTTAGATGCCAGTCTTAATTAGGCCCTGTACTGGTGGTGCTTCACTGAAGCGAAGAGGCTTCTAAATCTACGCTATCGCCAGTGATCAAAAAGACCTCCAAAGTGGTATCAATAAAAACTACAAATTGTCCCACAAAAAAAGACATAGGGGTCTTATAATATAGGGGTCTAATATAAATTTTTTTTTTTCCAAAGTTTTTATTTTTTTTCCAGTATTAAAAGGTAAGAAAAACTATAGAAATGTGGTATCATTGTAATCCCACTGATCCAGAGAATAAAGATAACAGGTCCATGTTACCACCTAGGAGACGCTGTAAAAACAAAACTCATAAAACTGTAGTGGAATTATGTTTTAAAAAAATAAATTAATTCCACTCCATCTGATTTTTTTTTCCAACCTCCCACTACATTATATACAAAAGTAAATGGGGCCATTAGAAAGTACAACTTGTTCCGCATAAAAACAAGGTCTTATATGGCTCTGTGAAAGGAAAAATAAAAAAGCTATGGATCTGCGAAGGCTGGGATTAAAAAACAAATGAGGAAAGAAAAACAGAAGGACTGGTAGACAAAACTGTCTGCTGCAGCAAAGTGTTAAAGTGTACTTGTTTTGCTATTCTTACAATGATTCCAGAGCAGAAAAATCCAGCCTTTAGGTGTCGGATGTATGTTTGCATAATACTTACATTAAAAATTTAATGAATAGGTATGCTTTAAAACACTCAATATATGACACACTTATATAAGAATCCTGTTATGTAAGACTAAAGTTATGGCCACTGCCTCCTGATGTTGCCACATCATGTGAGAAGGCATTTTAAGGGTGTTTACTTGTGACAAATTTAGTACAGACATTTCTATAACTGTCTTGTATATCTGTATGAGCCCTGCGGAGAAGACAGCAGATGCCTCAGAAACAACCCCATACACATTTGGAATGGATTTTAAGTTACAGAAATTTCTGGACCAAATATGTCAGTATGTGAATATACCTTCATTTTTTTCTATCACTGTGTGCTATTTTTTTTAGCAGGATTCAGAAAGTAAACATTTAAGGGGTTTTCCGAGATTTTTGTACTGATGACTAGAGATGAGCAAAGTTTTTGAAAAATTTAATTCGTCTGATTCGCCGAACTTCAACAAAAAATTTGATTTGTTACGAATTAATTTGTGACAAATCACGATAAATCAGGTATACCCAGGACACTGTGCCTAATCATATTCATCCCACTTGGTGGCTTGGAACTTAAACTGCAGAGAGATTGCAGGGAGAGTGTATCGCTGAGTGTATTACGTTTTAGTGCACGCACGCTCATAGTTAATCTGTTCTGTAGGCACTGTGCCATCAGTATTACAGGTGTCATTTATCACAGTCTACATCACTGTGCACTGCAGCAAGATTCATAGCTAATACCTTCTGTTAAACAAAAAGAAAAGCATACAGCACCCTTCAGTAAAGCAAAAAAACTGCGAGCACCCCTGAAGTGCAATTCTTATTGGAACAAAATAAAGAAATGAAATCAGCGCCAATAAAGTGGTGGAGAAAAAAAAATATGTTCTTTTAATGCATATTGTGGGGGTCCAAACACATGTTTCTTAATCCCTTCTGTTAGCTGTAGATTTATTGTGCGTGGCCCCATGACAGAGTGGGGAGGGTGGCAGCAGTGGCAGTAATAGTGACAATAGTGGCCCTATGACAGAGTGGGAAGGGTGGCAGCAGCAGTAGCAGTAACAGAGATAATAGTGGCCCCATGACAGAATGGGAAGGGTGGCAGAAGCAGTAGCAGAGATAATAGTGGCCCCATGACAGAGTGGGGAGGGTGGCAGCAGTGGTAGTAACAGCATCCTTCTGATAGATAAGAAGAATGGAAAAATAAACAGTGATCTCAACATGGACAAGCAAGGACAATAGTTGCCCCATAACAGAGTGGAGATGGAGTGACAAATGACACAAGATGAAGGCAGATCACAGTAGTGGCAGAACTCAAAAAAGCAGTGTGATAGGAGGCGTGACCTGGCAGCGGAGCCGCATGGACGCAGCAGAGTGAGCTCCACTGGAGATCGCTGAGGAACGGGCTCATAAGTTTTTTCTATCTGTGCCAACATGGGCAAGACTACTAAAGATAAGTCCAGGGACACTCCTGGAGCCATTAGAACGACTTCTGGCCAAGGAGACTTGGATCACTTCGTTAAGAAGACGGGTTCCTCCCAGCCGAGAAGGCCTGACAAGATGGCACCTTCCCAAGAAGCGCGGCAACGCCAGGAGGACACTGACTCGGAGGAAGGTGAGCGCAGCGAGACAGACACTACAACATCTAGAGAAAACTTACCAGTCTCCAGAGCCTTCATGCGCCAGCTCCTGGCTGATGCCCTGAACCCCCTGATACAGGAGATGAAAGACTTTAAGCAGGATCTCAAACAAGTGGGTGACCGGGTGGAGACCCTAGAAACTGCACAGGCAGCTATTGTTGACTTTGGGACTTCAGTTTGCCATAACCTAGACCATGCCCAGGCCCATTTAAACTACTTATATGGCCAGTTGGAGGACCAAGACAACCGGGGGAGGCGCAACAACCTGCGCCTGAAGGGCTTCCCTGAATCGATCCCTGTGGACGCCATAATGCCAGCATTGTCTGAATTCTTTTCTACACTTCTGGGTCCTGGGGAACAGGTGGACATTGCTATGGAGAGAGCTCATAGAGCCCTTCGCCAGGCACCGGGCCCGAATGAACCTCCTAGGGACATCATATGTAAATTGTCCCTCTTCGGACGAAAGAAAAAATCCTGAAAGCTGCCAGACTGTCTGCTCATCTTTCCCATGAAGGGACTGCTGTATCTATTTACCAAGATCTATCCCCTTTAACACTCAAGAAAAGGCGCACCCTGCGCCCGCTGCTGGATGTTTTGAAAGAACGCAAAATCCTATATCGCTGGTTGTACCCTTTTGGCCTCCTCATCAATACACCACAGAGGAAGACTGTCATCTGATCCCATGCTGAC
>ONZH01008668.1:0-17878 GCA_900303285.1 Rhinella marina
AGCATTTTTAAGTGGGTCACCATTACCGTGTCCCTGAAAATTGCCTTGGGGTCATCACCAGACTATTGGCCAGATTTAGAAAAAATGGTGCAATTAGGGATCCTCAGAGGCATCCCTACATGCTGCCCCTGGTGTTTCCTATCCATTTCCAAGGTGTTTCCATCTTTTTCTGAGGTTTTCACATGTTGGGGCAAACTTGACTGTGCAGAACCTTTGGCCCCTGCAAAAATATTCGGGTCTTCCATAGACTTTAATGGGATTCGTGATTCGGCCCGAACTCACGAATCCCGCGGTGGGATTTGGGCCGAACCCCCGAATCTTTTAGGATTCGCTCAACTCTATTCAGGACATCATGTTTGGGGGCTTGGAGTCAAAGAAGCATAAAACCTTCTCTATTCATAAAAATATAACAAAGCTGATCAAGGGTGAATGGAGAAAGCCTAATAGGAAAGTATTTTTAGCAAAAAACCTAAAAAGAAAATACCTCTTTGAAGAGGAGGATTGTGTAACATGGAATAAACCACCTAAAATTGACGTGGCTATCTCCAAGGTATCTAGGAAGGTCGCTTTACCCTTTGAGGATACTGGGGTCCTTAAAGACCCTTTGGACAAAAAGGCTGAATCTCTTTTGAAGGGGGCCTGGGAGGCTTCAACCTCCTCTTTTAGGCCTAGCATTGTTGCCACTTGTACCGTTCGCTCCTTGATGGTCTGGCTCTCTGAGCTTGAGTCTCAGTTGTGTAATAAGGTGGCCAGAGAGGAGATTTTAGCCTCCCTTCCGACTATAAGAAAAGCGGCAGATTTCCTCGCAGATGCCTCTGCGGATTCTGTAAGACTTGCTGCCAGGTCTGCTGCATTGTCCAACTCAGCCCGTAGGGCTTTATGGTTAAAGAACTGGAAAGGCGATCTTCCTTCCAAACAGAGACTCTGTGGTGTGCCATGTGAAGGAGAATTTTTGTTTGGCCTGGCCCTAGATGAATTGTTAGAGAAGGCATCTGAAATTAATAAGAAAATCCCAGGATACAGAACGTCGTCTTTTTCCTTTACCAGTTGGTCCTTTCGTTCCTTTCGAGACAATAAGGATGACCAAAGGAAGGGAAAAGATGATGATGGATTCAAACCCCAAAAAAGAGGAAAAGGTTTTTCTTCAACCAGTCTGGGGGTAATCGGAAGAAGCCGGATCCCCAATGACGCCAGAAATCAGGTAGGCGGAAGATTAAAAGAATTTTTCCCTACCTGGGCTCGTATCTCAAACAGTTCCTGGGTTCTGGACATAATAGAAAATGGACTAAAACTAGACTTTCATTCTCTTCCTCCAAAAAGGTTCCTAGTAACAAAAGTCTAGGCCTCAAAACAAGGAATCTCTGCTATGGAGAAAGAAGTTTTGAAGCTCCTGGACAAGGGAGTTTTATTGCATGTTCCAGAAGAAGAGAAAGGAAAAGGGTTTTACTCACATTTGTTTCTGGTAAAAAAGCCGGATGGCTCCTACAGAACAATTATACATGTACAATCTACAAAAAGCTAAACCAGTATCTAAATATAAAAAAATTCAAGATGGAGTCAATAAAATCGGTAGTGAACTTGCTCTCCCCATTTTGTTTTTTGGCAGTCCTGGATTTAAAGGATGCGTATTATCATGTCCCAATATTTCCACCGCATCAGAAGGGGTGGATTTTAAACAAAGAAAAGTCTTCTCCCATCTCAGACGTTCCTGGGGCTCCTTCTGGACTCAGTTCTCCAGAGGACTTTTTTGACAGAGGAAAAGATCTTAAACATCTTTCGTCTGATTTCAGACCTCCAGAGGCTTCAGGAAATCTCACTGAGACGGAGAATGTCTGTCTTGGGTTTCCTTACAGCCTGCATCCCTGCAGTTCGGTGGGCGCAGTTTCACGCCAGACCTCTCCAGTGGGAAATCCTAACATTCTGGGACAAGGGCAGAGTCTCGTTGGAGGAGAAAATAAGCATTTCAGAGCAGACTCTGAGAGGCCTTTCCTGGTGGCTGAAGAGGGGGAATTTAGACCAGGGCCTTCCTTGGAGAATAGAAAATTTGACTTGTCTCACTACAGATGCAAGCCCAGTAGGCTGGGGGGCTCACATTTAGGATTGTCTACTTCAGGGTTCCTGGGAGGGGCCAGAAAAAGAAGGTTCATCCAATTTGAAGGGACTGACAGCAGTTCGAAAATCTCTCTTGGGGGCCCTACACTTGTTAAAAGGATCAGATGTGAGAGTCCTGTCAGACAATCGGACGACAGTGTCTTACTTGAACAGATGGGGGTACGAGGTGTCGGGGCTTAATATCAGAAGCCCAGAGGATTTTTTTCAATCGCAGAAAGACATCTTCTTTCTATAAGTGCGGCCCATATTCGGGGGATAGACAACGCTCAGGCAGATTTCCTCAGCAGGCAGCGTCTCTCCCAGGCAGAATGGAGTCTGAGTCGGGAAGTGTTCAGAAAGATAGTAGCTCTTTGGGGGTGTCCGAGTATAGATCTTTGCCACAGTAAAGAACAGTAAACTTCCAAAATTCTTTTCCCTGGATCACAGGGGATCCCCTGCTGGTATAGATGCCCTAACTCAGAGTTGAGATTTTACTCTGGCTTATGCCTTTCCCCCGATCCCTTTGAGCCTGAGAGTGCTGAGAAAAATCAGCGAAGAAAAGGCAAGAGTCATTCTAATAGCCCCTTTCTGGCCAAGAAGAGCCTGGTTCTCTTGGCTCAGGAGGATGTCCATCTCGGATCCCTGGGTTCTCCCAGACGACCGGGATCTTCTCAGTCAGGGCCCAGTCTTCCACCCGTCAGTAAAGAGTCTCCATCTAACGGCTTGGAATATGAAGGAGCTTACTAGCAAAAAGAGGGTTTTCGGAGAAGTTTGTTTCCTACTCTTAAGCAAAGTAGAAACTATCTACCATTAACATTTATCATAGAGTCTGGTTGAAGTTTCTGGAATTCTCAGGTATCAGGTCTGATACTCTCCCTGAGTCAGTTCCTGTGGATCTTGTTCTTAAATTCCTTCAGAGAGAATTAGATATGGGTTTAGCTGTTAATACCCTTAGGGTACATGTTTCTGCTCTTTCTGCCCTCTTTAACCAGGATCTAGCTAGTTCCCCATGGGTTTCTAGATTTTTTTAGAGCAGTCAGTAGGTCTTCGCTACTTTTGTCCCCAAGGGTGGCTCCTTGGGTCCTGAATGTAGTGTTAAATGCTCTGACTAAACCACCTTTTGAGCCCTTAGATAGCTTACCGATTAAGGCTTTAACCCTTAAGGTATGCCTATTAGTTGCCCTCACCTCTGCTAAGCGTGTTAGCGAGATCCAGGCTATGTCTGTCAACCCACCTTTTACTACTATCCTAGACGATAGAATCCTGATGTCTCCAGATCCTGCCTTCCTGCCCAAAGTTGCTAGTAAATTCCACAGATCTCAGAATGTGGTATTGCCAGCTTTTTTCCAGAATCCAAAAAATAAGGAAGAACAGAATATTCATTGTTTAGATGTCAGAAGAGCTATATTGCAATACCTTGACTGCACTAAAGCCTGGAGGAAGGTTTCCTCCCTTTTTGTTGTTTTCCAGGGAAATAACAAGGGCAGGACGGCATCAAAGTCTACTATTGCAAGGTGGATTACCTCAGCAATTTCTCTGGCATATTCTTCTTCTGGGGCTTCTGTTCCGGAGAATCTTAGTGCATATTCTACTCGGGCGATCTCTACTACTTTGGAGAGACGCAGTGTTCCTATTGAGGACATCTGCAGGGCAGCGACTTGGTCCTCTCTGTCCACTTTCTATAAGCACTACGGACTTGATCTCTCCTCTTCTGAGGATCTGTCCTTTGGGGAACAGGTGCTTTCTGTGGCATTCCCACCCTAATTCTATCTCTGATATTTCGCTCTCTATGTGCTGTCGTGGGTGATTGGGAAAAATGAAGATTACTTACGGTAATTGGATTTTCCAGAACCCAGGACAGCACCCTTATTTCCCTCCCTTGGTTGTTGTCTGTGTAGCACGGGTGTGCATAAAAAAAAAAAATAATAATAATAATAATGAGGATAAGAATCTTATTGTGATGGTTATATTCAGTCCTTCTCTCATGCTTGGATACTCACACTGAGGTGGAGGAGAGTCTCTGCCTTTTTATTTTGTGCAGGTTTCCTGTCTCTGGGGGCGGATCCTCTCTCCGTGCTGTCCTGGGTTCTGGAAAATCCTATTACCGTAAACGTAAGTAATTTTCATTTTTCCCAAAAAAACAATATATCAGCCCTGCTCAGCTCATCCTGCTCTATAACCTACTACCTGCTGATTAATTCACATTTTTATGGTGACAGGTTCCCTTTAAAATATTGGTTGTCAGCAGGATGCAGACATGCCACAATGTCATACAGAAGAGTCCAAGTGCAAAATGCTGCTTAACGGCCACGTGTTGAGGAGGGGTGGCTGCATGTTATTGTTAATACCATCATTCACTATATAATGGGGTATGTTGTCCTCCACTACATATGTGAACCTACTATTTTCCATGTTGCAAAGTGGTTGTGTAGGATTAGAAAAATAAAGCTATTGAATTTGGTTGAGCTGCAATACACCACATACAACCTCAGACAAAGCAGCCACGTTTTTCTACAACTAATTTAATTATACTGTAATATTTTTTTTTTTCTTATTTTAACCAGGTTTTGCATTCCTACCATTCTTAACTCTTTAGTATGATTAGTTGTTCATAATATAATCCCTGCTTTAAAGATAGCCTGTCAGCTCTCATTTGTGCTTTGCTGTTTAAATGAAACATGCAATTTTAACATATTTTTGGGATAATGACTTTCTCATTGTTTTACAACAATTTCAGTAATTATACTTTTGCTATGTCTACCATAGCATTTTCTTTCAAAGCTTTTTGCCTATATTTATAACAGAATGAGGTTTCTGCCTGCAGATTTTCATCTTGGTTTCTACTTGGTTGTTACATGCAAGACAAGCGTATAGCAATCCTAATAACTGTCATATTTACTACGAGATATTTTGTCTTTGTTCATAGCCTTTTCAGGTGTTTTTTAATTTAAACCTACTTCTAGCTCAAACCTAGACTCTACCTTATAGATCAGGGTGAGGACATGACAACCTCTTAATGAAAACGTATGTGTAATAAATATAATAAGCTATTATCCAGCTAAACTGGAACCATTTCAAAGGCAAATTCTTGTTTACATTTTTTATTAGTTTAGAACATAAACTAATAAACATTTTTGAATGTGCATATATTAATTACATGTATAGATTAGACCAGTGTAATGCATCTATACAATAAGTGAATGGACATGTCGGTCATATGATGCTTACATATGCTGTGACACCTCTCCTCCCTCTGCATTTAGTTAACAATGTCCAGGTATATAATAAATGAATAGCATGTAATGCAGTGGATATCACTAAACAGATTTGACTTAGGCCTACGCCTAACTCTGTTATCTAACTGCCCTTCCCCCTTGGCTTTCACCCTTTCACCCCTGTATAAGGGTTGACATTTTCTGCAGGGGAACCACCAGGCTACTTCCTCAAGTATTCTCTATTCAGTGAAAGCTGACTCATGCAGAGACAGGATCAACACAGTAAACAGGCAGAGGTCTGGCATGGCAGTTCAGAAAACAGAAACACCTTTGCCAGAACTAGACAAGTTAAGAAATGTGTTGTTCAGACACCTTCTTATTGTAGAAAGTACCCTAAATAACCTAGTGAAAGTAGCCATTGTCTGGTGACAGAGTAAGCCAAGCATGCTATCCCCTCAAGAGCTGTAGATCGCATGTACCTTAAGGGAGCAGAAGAAGGACTAGCAGGCAGGAGGCATAGATTGCCAGAAGATGTCTACTGCATGGCACCAGACAACACACTGTTCAGCAGCCATGCCCGCCGGGAGAAAGCAGATGGGTACCATGGGCCACTGGAAACACAAAAGTACTGGAGGAGTGGGTTTTCCAGCAGCTATGTCCAGCAGGAGTGAGGAGATGCTGAAGGACATGGACCGCTGGCATCACAGTATTCCTTCTTATGCCTCCTTCTGATTTCTTGATTTTTGTCAGGTTCCAAAGATCTTTCATCAGGGCCAAATCCTTTACAAGCCATCAAATAGAAAGTTCTCCTCCCAACATTCTTGACATTAAAGGGAATCTGTCAGCTACTTCTATATGTAAGCAATGCCAATGCAATGTACATCTGTCTAACATTTCAACCATATCTTTGTCAGCATCATCTGTACTTTCAAACTCCAGAAAATGCACTTCATTTGGCATGCAAATGAGGTCCAAAGTGTCCAACAGGGCATCACTGACTGTTTCAAGAGCCCTGGACTACCTCCAAGTGCCCAAGCCTGTCTCTCGCAAGCAGATTAATAAGGTCTCCATCGGGCGTAGCACGAGGAACAATAGGGCTTTATTCAGAAATAACAGCACAACATATGAATATAACTTTCAGTAAGATCAGAATCTCAGCATATTTGCTTCTGGCTTTCTCTCTCTCGGTACATGTGCAGCAAGTCTCTGCCTCTTCCTGCCTTTTATTTTAAGCAGTACTTTATTAACAATGTAACACTGTCTGGAAACTGGCATTCACATAATGTAGTTGTTGCAAATATTGCTGTGATATCTGGGCAAGTCATGTTTTCTACATACAATAGTGCCCCCACTGCTTGATGATGGGATTCCATTTCCTCATCAGCAGCTTTAATCCATTTCTGTCTTTCTTGTGTAGGCAATCGTTACATCTTTTCCCATGACTGTAGCTCTGACTCCGGAAGTGTCTTCACCATGTAAGATAACATTTGAGCCGGGATGCCTTTGTTTGATTTGATCTACTGAAGTTTTTCTTGTTTTAGGATGAACTATTGGTGCGACATGTAACTTGAATGACACATGACTCTCATCAATCACTCCTTCATGTCATTCCACTCCTCATATGACGTTTTCTCAGTAGCTTTACTTTGAATATCGCAAGCTTTCATGATTGCTTCAGCCCAATATGTTTTTGGTAGATATGTGTCAAACAGCATACTTCTGCTTTCACAGAAAGTTTGATTCTTTCCTTCTGCAACACCATTTTTTGGGGGAATATTTGGTACAGTAGTTTGGAATAAGATTCCATTTCTCTTTAAAATAGTGTGTCTTCTCACTTCAGTTCCATTGGATGCACGTAGAATCTTTGGCTTTTTCCCAAACTTATTAATTACTTCAGAGAACGATTCTTCAAGTTGCTCTGGAACTTCACTTTTGCTGTGAAGCAAAAGTATACCTTGAATAATCATGAATAAAAGTGAGAAAATGGGGGACATTTACTAGGCATGTTTCACCAGAATTGTGATGTAAAATGCGCCAAAAAGAATGGCGTTTTTTGATTTGCATCAAATATCAAGTTTTCTCCAGAATTTTCACTATAAAGAATGCATCATGCCAGAAATTAGTTATAAATGTCAGTGGGCGGGGCTATCAAATTGGCGTACATTACGCCTCATTTATCATCCTCTGATCGGCAGAAATGGCTTAAATTGTTGTGGACAATTAAACCAGCTTATGTGGTGGTGGTAAAAAGTCGCATTTATAGCATACAGATGCGACTTTGTCAAAATGTCGCATTTATGAAAATAAAACCGATTTGTGGTGGGACAACTGATTAGTAAGTAATAAACCAGGATGCAATTATTTTTAACTAATATAAATGAGCTAAACAGGGTTTTGTCATTCAACAAAACTGACATTTAATAAAAACAAAATAATAAAACGTCCCGAGACATGTCTCAATTTACCGGTGGAAACGTTCAAAAGTTGCAAGTATGTTTAAAATATTGAAACTGTGGTCTGGTGGAGTTGGCTGAAATGGCGCATTTCAGTTTAAAAAAGTCATATGCGAATAATCAAGTTTATATTTAAAAAGTCGCCTTTTGATATGAGGTCAAACAAATTGCCGCTTTTGATTTGTAATGTAAGTTATTTTTCCACGCAAGTTACGCCATTATTGATAAATGTCCCCTTTTCTTGCCGGGGGTGAGCATATTCATTGGACCGCAAATAACTATGTGTATTTATTTAGTCAAGTGGCTGCTCTGATCTTGTGGCACTATTTTTAAGAAATGTTTTCCTGGACATTACCCCTTTAAGGTAGCTTGTATATTTCATTATCTGATTGCACTGATCTATTTTAACACCTTCAGCAAGCTGGTCTCGAACTAGCTTTCTTATTGCTACATATGTGCACAATCTGATCATCATCTATACCAGGCATCCCCAAACTGCGGCCCTCCAGCTGTTGTAAAACTACAACTCCCACCATGCCCTGCTGTAGGCTGATAGCTGTAGGCTGTCCGGGCATGTTGGGAGTTGTAGTTTTGCAACATCTGGAGGGCCACAGTTTGGGGATGTCTGATCTATACTGAGGGAGATATTGCTGTGTGCTTTCTGATCTTTCTCCAGCCAATCCTCTAGCAGTGCATCTGGTTTACATTCTTGTATATTTCCACAAATCTCTCTTATTAGAAACATCTTCACTTTGAATTTCCAGGAGTGGAAGTTCTGGTCCCTCTGTACATGTGCAGCAAGTATCCACCCCTTCCTTCCTTAGAAGTACTTTATTAATAACATAACTAGAGATGAGCGAATCTATTTGCCGTTTCGTAGATTTTCTACTCCGTTCGAATCTTAAATGTTCTTAAACCTTTATACGCAAATGCTACGTACTTGTGCAATGAATTGTACGCTAATGCTGCGTATCAGTTAATTTATACGCTGATGCGTATGAATTCAGTTAATTAGCGAACTTTTACTGTATGTTCGTTATTTGTGTGGAAATGTTCAGGGTGGGAGCAGCAAAAAGCCCGGGAAGAACCCGGTCATCTGACCTAGTGGGAAGGGCTTACTCTGATTGGCCCATAGGCTCGGTAAGCGAGTGACACATCAGTTGTGCTGCGACTGCTGAGACGAGCAGAAGCTTGTGAAAGACAGAGAACTGTTTTCTGTAAATTGTGATGTTGTTCTGGGCATACATAATACACAAATCGGGGCAAGTGCAGGGCTAGTAATATTAATCAGGCAGGGAGAGAGACAAAGACCTACAGGGCCAAAGTCAAGTAAAAATGTCTGGCACGGAAAAGCAAAAGGGTTCCACTTCCAGCCAGACCTCGAGCTCCAAAAAAAAGAATTCATAGTTGGCCACTGTTCCACCAGGCTAACCCACCAAGGCACAAAATTGTTGTAGAAGAGAAAGTGGATGAGATAGTGGAGTGGATGGCTCACTCATCTCAATCGCAGCCAGATGACGTGCTTTCTTCTGCTGACACTGTATCATGTAGCCAGGGGTCAGACTCTGGAGCGTTCCTCCTGCTCCACCATTCTGCTCCAGCAAAGCCTGTCATTTTCTGCCTCCTCTCTGCCTTCAGTGCCCCCTCCTAGTGGTGTCCCTTCTGCATTTTATCAAATAAAATGCCACCGAACACCATCGCACAATCCAGCAGATGTGAAGGAAAGCCTCCCTGATGATTTTTTAGAGAGCAGTCAGAGTTTGGACTGCCTGGAAGCGGAGGTTGGTGGGGAACAGCCGATACTGCAGTCAGAGTCTGCAGTGGTGGGGAGTCTGATGATGTGTTAGACAGGAGGACCTGGGAGGCGGATCGGGCTGTGAGGAGGATTTGATCTCCGAAGAGGAGGGCGGTGGTGGGGGCAGCAACAGAGGGCAGAGGCGAGCTAGGCCCAGGGCTACAAGCTTGGCCACCTCTGGAGGCCGAACTTCAGGTGTGTGGAAGTATTTCACTACACGTGCAACTTCTGTAAGCAGAAATTGAGCCGTGGGAAAGCCTCAAAAGTAGGGACTAACTGCTCTGTGGAACCATCTAAAGCGGCGTCATGCTGCACTTTTGGGTAAACAAGGTGTATTACAGCAGCGCCTTGATTCAGAAGAGCTGGCTACTTCTCCCGGGGTCCCTTGCGTCAGGCTGCCCACATCCAGGGGCATAACTAGTACATACACCTTATCGTCAACCATGTGCGTTTCTCCACCTCCTCTTACTCGTCAGCCGTCCATCGTCGAGTGCGTGGCCAGGAAGCAAGTTTACGCAACCAGCAATCCAACAGTGCGTAAACTTAATTCCCACCTGACCAAGTTGCTGGCTGTGCAGTCTCTGCCGTACAATTTAGTTGATTGTTCAGCTTTTAGGGAGCTGATGGCTTGCGCTCAGCTGCGCTGGCAGATCCCTAGCCGGCATTACTTTTCAAATAAAGCTATCCCCGCCCTTTACTCGCACGCGGCGGACAACATAGGATGCTCCCTGCAGCTGTCCTCTCTGCAGCACCGTGCATGTCACGGTCGACACCTGGAGCAGTGTGTATGGCCAGGGGCAATACATGTCCTTTATGGCCCACTGGCTGAATGTTTTTAGTGGCAGCGAGGCAGGACCCCCCCCCCCCCAGCAACAGGGCCAATTGCTTTTGCCACCTCCACGCACTTTCCAGCCAGGATTGCAGACCACCACACACCTATCCACTCCCACCTCCACGGGCAGTGCACCTGCAGGAGCATCAGGACAGAGAGTTGACCCCCCCCCTTCCTATCACATGTGCCAGGTTAAATGCTGCCACGCTGTGTTAGATTTAATCTGTCTTGGCAACACCAGCCACACAGGCCAGCGCTTGCTGCATCACATCAAGCAGAAAATTGCACGCTGGCTGTCTCCCCGACCGCTGGAAGTGGACAAGGTCATGAGTGACAATGGGACAAATATAGTGGCAGCACTGAACCTGGGGCAATTCACGCATGCTCCCTGTATGGCACATGTACTAAATCTAGTAGTTCAGAGATTTCTGAAAACATTCACTGGCCTGCGCACAGTGCTGGCAAAGTCACGGAAGCTTTGCACTCATTTGAGTCACTCTTGTGTGTCCTGCAACGCTCTGCTGGATTTGCAGCGGTAAAACGCCACACCGGTTGATAGGTGATGTGCCAACTCGGAATTCCAAGCTTGACATATTGCAGTGGCTCCTTGAGCAGCGTAGAGCAGTGGATGACTTTGTTCAGCAGCAGCCAGAATCGTCAACCATAGGGAGCAGGTATGGCTTAGATTTCAGTCAGTGGAGGCTGGTCCGAGATGCCTGCACTGTGCTGAAGCCCTTTGAAGAAGCCACTAAATTGGTCAGCCGGGACAGCTGCGGTCTGAACGACATCGTTTCACTAATATTTGTCCTTGAAAAGACACTGTCGCTCATGCAGCAAGGGGCAATGGGGGAAGGAAATCCTGCACATCTCTCTGCATGCCATTCTGTCAGTGTTGGGGAGCCCCAACGACAAAGTTCCATGGAGGTGCAGGATGAGGAGGAGTTTCAGCTAGAGGAGGGGGGAGGGGGAGGATAAGGAGTTTGATGATGAGCAGGGGCGGATTGGCCTTAGACCTTACAGGGAAATTTCTCGGTGGGCCGATGACCAAGGAGCCTCCTGGGTCCTCCTAAGTGCTGGCCAATGGAAGTTTTTGGGGATGTATTTTGTGCTGTTGGCAGTATTTTGTGATGGACTGTGCTATTTAGCTGTGTTGGGGTGGTATAATGTACCACATTATGGTATTGCTGGCTCTGTCTTCCATCAGTTTGCACCTGATTACAAAACGGGGCCACTTTTAGTATTTTTTTCCAGAGCCACTTTGTTTCCAGTCCGCCTCCTCTCCTCTCCAGCCCGCCTCCTCTCGGAGCTCCAGCTGCAGGCCGTGAATAAGCCTGGAGGCAGCATGGAGCCTGGTGTCAAAGCGGCGTAAGGCTGCCTCTACCTTAAAGTCTGTCGGGATATCTGTAGGGGTGGAAACATTAATATAATTAGTATGATCCAGTTAAAGGGGTTGTCCCACGAAAAATATTCTAAACTTTCAAACCAGCACCTGGATTAGAATACTTTAGCCTTTGCATGTCATTATATATTTGGTGTATCTACTGGAACAAGTTATTCAGTGACATGTATCTGTATTGAGCCTTTTTTTTTTGCTTTGAACTGATCACTGAGACGGCCACACACGGTCAGTTTGGGGTTTGTACTTACTGGACACCCATACTGAGTGGTCTTCCCATGGTCCTGGGGAAAACTCCTCCCTGTCAGTTGGAGCTACAAAAAATAAAACATAAATTTAGCTTATATTCTGAAGACAGAAGGTCCACCCATTACACTTTTTATTTTACCTACCTTCTACCTCTGGAAGTTGGGCTGGTAGTGTTGGTGGGGTCCTCTCTTACTGTTGTGGAGGAGGGTGAGAAGGGCTCCTCTGTGGTGCAGCAGCTGTCAAAAATCATTAAATAATGGCATTACATTCAACTCTAATGAACAGTTGTAACTTCTGATGATACATGTGAATAGTTTGGGGCTGGATCCCATTCCTAACCACTAGTGCTCCACTGTGTCACTGCAGCTGCACTCCCACGTAGCCTGGTTTAAAAATAAATTAAATATGTTTACACTTACTAGAAGCCGAAGGTACTGCAGGGGCCATCCGGCCGTGACGGTGACGTCGTTGATGTTGCTCTGCAATAGAGATGAGCGAATCATGCAAAATTTTATTCGCTGAACTTTTCCTAAGATTCCTATAATAATTTGCGTACAAAATATACGTAATTATATGGCTTTTAGCGAACATTCTCGCACTAATAACGAACGTTCAGGTAAAAAGGTACGCAACCTCTTTGAACAAGTGCGCATAAGCGTACAAAGTGCGTACGAAAATGACGGGCTTTGCTGGAGAGGAATGTGGAGCAGGAGGAATGCTCTGAGTCTGACCCCTGGCTTCATATGGATACTGTATCAGCAGATGACAGCAGATCATCCGACTAAGACTGAGATGAGTGTGCCATCCATTCCACTACCTCATCCACTTTCTCCTCCACTACAATTTTGTGCCTTGGTGGGTTAGCCTGGTGGAACAAGTATTGCGAATACTACTAGTAGATGCTTCGCCTACAGGTCCTTTGGCACTTCTGCCCTGTGCCACCTTCTCCCTGTGCCTAACACTATTTCCTACCTGTTATGTGCCAACCTTGGCTTCCGTATAATCAGGGGGTGTTTGGTTCCACATGCATGCTGGGTCCCTTCTGACCAGGACACAAACTCAATGCAAGGATGAGGTCCTACTGCCACACAATTAACCCCTTAAGGACAGAGCCCATTTTGGCCTTAATGTCTGGGCCAAATTTTGGAATTCTGACGTCACTTTATGTGGTAATAGCTTTGAAACACTTTTACTTATCCAAGCCGTTCTGAGATTGTTTTCTCGTGACACATTGTACTTCATGACAGCGGTAAAGTTGAGTCAATATAAATCACCTTTATTTTAAAAAAAATCCTAAATTTACAGAAAATTTTGAAAAATTTGTAATTTTCAAACTTTGAATTTCTCTGCTTTTAAGGCAGATAGTGATTTCTCACAAAATAGTTATTACTTTACATTTCCCATATGTCTACTTTATGTTGCCATCATTTTGTTGATGTAATTTTATTTTTTGGGGAC
The DNA here is from genome assembly GCA_900303285.1 of Rhinella marina. Taxonomy (NCBI): domain Eukaryota; kingdom Metazoa; phylum Chordata; class Amphibia; order Anura; family Bufonidae; genus Rhinella; species Rhinella marina. The sequence goes on from ONZH01008668.1 coordinate 13,490, forward strand.
GTTAGAAGGCTTAGAATTTTAGAAGCAATTAAAATTTTTAAGAAATTTTCCAAAACCATTTTTTTAAGGACCAGTTCAGTTCTGAAGTCAGTTTGTGGGGCTAACATAATAGAAACCACCATAAATTACCCCATTTTAGAAACTACACCCCTCAAGGTTTTCAAAACTGATTTTACAAACTTTGTTAACCCTTTATGTATTCCACAAGATTTAAAGGAAAATGGAGATGACATTTCAAAATTTCACTTTTTTTGGCACGTTTTCCATTTTTTCCTGTAACACATCAAGGGTTAATAGCCAAACAAAACTCAAAAACTATTACCCTGATTCTGCGATTTACAGAAACACCCCAAATGTGGTAAACTACTGTATGGCCACACGGCAGGGCGCAGAAGAAAAGGTGCACCAGATGGTTTTTGGAGGGCAAATTTTGCTGGACTGGTTTTTAGACACCATGTCCCATTTGAGGCCTCCCTAAAGCTCCCTACAGTAGAAACAACCAAAAAGTGCCCATATTTTGGAAACTACGGGATAAGGTGACAGTGTTATTGATACTATTTTGGGGTACATATGATTTTTGATCGCTTTATATGACACTTTTTGTTAGGCAAAGTAACCAAAAATGGATGTTCTGGCACAGTTTTTATTTTTTATTTTGTACAGTGTTCATCTAACAGGTTAGGTCATGTGATATTTTTGTACAGCAGGTTGTAACAGACGTGGCGATACCTAACATGTATAGTTTTTTTAATTTATTTAAGTTTTACACAATAATATAATTTTTGAAACAAAAAAAATCATGTTTTAGTCTCTCCATTGTCTGAGAGCTGTAGTTTTTTTATTTTTTGGGCGATTGTCTCAGGTAGGGGCTCATTTTTTGCGGGAAGAGGTGACGGTTAGATTGGTACTATTTTGGGGGGCATATGCCTTTTTGATCGCTTGGTATTACATTTTTTGTGCTGTAAAGTGACAAAAATGGCTTTTTTGACACAGTTTTTATTTTAATTTTTTTACGGTGTTCACCGGAGGGGTCGGGACATGTGATATTTTTGTAGAGTGGGTTGTTACGAACGTGGCGATACCTAACATGTGTGGGGTATTTTTTTAATTTTTTTACCAATTTCAAATTTGAGTATTGGGGGAAAAATATGATTTTTTTTTTTAAACTTTTTTTTTTTCCTTTTTTTTAAAAAAAATTTTTTTTTACACTTTTTTTTTTTTAGACTCAGACCCACTTGGTTCTTGAAGATCCAGTGGGTCTGATTGTTCTATAATACACTACAGTACACTGTATAGTGTACTGCAGTGTATTTTCACACAGGCTAAGCCTTGTCAGGCTCCTGCCTTTAGCAGGAGCCTGATGAGGCTTAGCTTACACCATGGCAACCCAGACGCTTCTGACCTCTGACACTCGGCGGGGATTCGCCAGAGTTGATGAGAGCACTAAACTAGTTTTCTATTGGCTAACACGGTACCAGACTTTTTCCTTTTTTTTTTTTTTACTAATTTTTTTAACATGTTTTTACATTTCAAATATGTTACTCACCCTGCTGAATCTCTGCGTGGATCTCATTAAGCCACTCTGGGCACTTTAACTTCAAATCGGACCATTTCCGCTGGATCTGGCCCTGGGTCTGCACTGTGTCAAAGTGATGGCGCAAGCCTCGGATCACCTGCTGTTCTACCTCCTTCTGGTTCGGGTGTCGGTGTGTAATTTTAATCTTCATACTCCCTTGCATTCTGACTCTGTGCTCTGACAAACCAGCAGTAAAATGCACTCGGTGGACTCCTGTGCTCATGCACATAATGAAGAGGACTCAAAGAAGAGTCCTGTCAATGCATTTTACTGCTGGTTTGTGGGAGCACAGCATTGGAATGGAGTTTGAAGATAAAACGTACATAATCGGATTCAGCATCACTTACGTTATACACCTCTTGCGCTCCATTCACACGTCCTGTTTTTCTTTCCTGATTCAATCCTGATCCTGATCTGGATCCATTCATTTCAATGGGTCCTGAAAAAATCAGGATCAAATCAGGAAAGAAAAACAGGACGTGTGGGGCCTTACTCTAGTTCAGCGGTGTTTCAGGGCTGAAAGGTTCCCTTTAAGCTCCCCAGAGCTAAATGCTGAAGATCGCCTGGATGCCATTTTCCAAACTTTGCTCTGCCTCTGAGGAGTGCACGCCGTGGCCTAGCGTCGTGTGTGCCTGCGTATTACGCAATCGCTAGACAATAGTACGCTAAGGATTCGTATGCACTTTGTACACTAATGTACGTACGTATTCAGTTAAGTAGCGTACCTTTAACAACGCTATGTTCGTTATTAGTGCGCGAATGTTGACAGAACACGACCAGAATAACGAATGATTTGTACGCAGCTTTGACTGAATAGATTCGTATTAAGAACGAATCTTTTTAAAAATTCGAACATTCGGCAAAGCGGATCTTTGAAGATTCGCTCATCTCTAAACATAACATTGTGTCTGGAAACAGGCAATCGCATAATGTAGTTGTTGCAATACACAGAATTATAAGCATCATTCCAACACCAAGACTGCTCTTCATCTTTAGCATTACCTCCCCTTTGTTCTTTCCACGTTGCCCCTCTTCTTAGACACCACAATTTCCCTTCAACTCTGCCTGTAACTTTTGGAGAAGTGGCAAATGCTCTATACCTACAGTGAGTCTGATGCTCACTGAAGGGAAGGTTGTCTTCCACTGTTCACCCTCATGAATGCCAGTCATGTTCTAGTCAGAGGTGAAGTTAGGCTTTCCAGCACCCGGGGCAAGGATTCAGTATGGTGCCAACCTTCCCCACCCGCCACTCAAACTTGCATGAAGGAAAAGTTCAGCAGCGTGCATATTTATTTTTTTTACACTTAAGCCAACTGTTGTCCTACCTCATCCAGGGTGTCGCTGGCATGTCAGCATTATGTCCACTGAATCCAGAACAAGGTCCTTGTGGTGAAGAAGCAAACAGAATAATATTATAAGGAAGGGGTGTAACTGTTTCTGGTAAATACCCAGCAAGGGGTGCTGTGCTGTCCCTGGAAGACAGAGCCATCCCAATGTATAACAGGGTAATCTAGGGCATTGCTTTCCCCTTAGTGCTACCACACAGTACTAATTCCCACATGGTGCTCCCTCATAGTAGTAGTATCCACATTATGCTCTTCACAGTACTAATGCTCACAATTGGTTTTCTTCACAGTAGTTATGCCCCCACTGTGCCTCCTTTACAGCAGAAATGCTCACATTGTGCCCCCTCACTGCATTTTTGCCCACATTATGCTCTGTCACAGTACATATGTCCTCCTTGTGGCTCCTTCACAATAGTTATGCCCACCTTTGTGCCCTCAAAGCACTGCGTTCTGTGCGGCTGCTGGGGAGCGCTAGAGACCAGTGAAACATTGAAGCCGACAGCTCCCTGCTTCACCATGTAAATGAACTGCCTGGTGCCTTTGCGTCGGGGGCATATGACCTGGTTGCCCCCTCCCCTTCGCTATGCCCCTGTTATAGGTACCCTAGAGATTCAATTGGTAAAGATCTTTTTCCCATAGATGCTGTCAAATAGTTCAGAAATCAGTGCCAAGGGACATTATTTATTTATGTTATCACTATCTTGTTCAGACTAGACCAGGGTAGTCTATTTATTCTTAAAGAGAATCAATTTTTTTTTCCTTGACAACAAAAAAAAAAATATATGCGCCAGCAGGAAAGAATTTGCAGATGAATTGTCTCTCCAGGTTCTCCTTAAAGGGGTTGTCTCACTTAAGAAAATAGCATTTATTATGTAGAGAAACTTACTACAAGGCACTTACTAATGTGTTATTATTAGAGATGAGCGAGCACTAAAATGCTCGGGTGCTCGTTATTCGAGTCGAACTTTTCCCGATGCTCGGGTGCTCGTTTCGAGTAACGAACCCCATTGAAGTCAATGGGAGACTCGAGTGTTTTTTGCTGGGGACTAGAGATGAGCGAGCATACTCGTCCGAGCTTGGTGCTCGTTCGAGTATTAGGGTACTCGTAAGTGCTCGCTGCTCGGACGAGTATTTCGCCATACTCGAGGAAATGGCAACTTCCACATCGTGCTTTTTTGGGGCCTATAAACACAGCCAATCACAAGCCAGGAGACTCTACGGTACACCCAGCATCACGTGGGGCCCTTACATGTCGATAGCAGGGGTTGGCTGGCCTGATCAGGTGACCCTGGAATATACTAGTGACTGGCCGCGGCGCTCGGCTCAGATGCCGTCTGGATGTCGTTAGGGATAGAGCTGCTGCCTTTCAGGGACAGTGTTAGGGCCTTCATTTAGTTCTCTGTTAGGCAGGAATCACCCACAAAGAACCCAACAGCCCTTCTAAGGGCTAGAAGAAATTTTTTTTTT